>JAJGRW010001256.1:68977-310572 GCA_025461045.1 Carex parvula | reverse complement strand
TAGCAATAGACCATTTACTATCAATCCAATTGGTAGCACTGAGCAATGCAGCTGGGAATGCAAAAGCTGTCACAAGAGAACTCAGCACAGTAAGCATTGCACCTCTCTTCATCAGCTCAACTGTAAGACCTATCATAAGGGATTATAGCTTTTAACACCATCAAGATTTACATCACATAAATCACAAAATAAAACTGACATGTATAGTTGTGAGTAAGAAATATAATTACTTGATGTGATCCAGTCCTGAATAGCAGTGCTTACTGCAATTAGATTCTTCGACTCCCACTGGAGAGCATATCTGCATTTTAGAGTCCATTAGAATAGACAGACATATAAAGAAACCTGTACCAGTTGTATATAATGTACCATTCAGGAACCCATGAGTGGTACTATATTAGATTTCAGGAGGCTTCAGTAGATAAACCTGGTGAACAAAATATAAAACAAAGAAAAAAAGAAAAGAAAAAGATAACAATGGCACTGCTGATGCAGCTGGTGATGGTGCTAACTGTTACTTATCTGGACTAGGTAGCACCAAAATATAAAGCAAAAGAACATAGAAAAAAAAATAAAAGGCACCTTTCCAGGTTATCTTTGTACCCATCCCAAGGCCTCAAAAAATCTTCCTCCTCAAAAACAAAGCCCGAAATCAAGATGCCAACAGCCAGACGCTGTACATAATATTTTAAAAACATTTATTTTCATTTTTCAGATATATTCTCTTAGTAAGCAACTCACCCTAAAAAACAGAACTTAGCCATAAATTCACAAAAGAAGAAAGAAACACAGTTTTACTATTGTTTATGAGTTCACAGAACCTGTGTTTAAATATTTGCATAAAATATTTTCCCAGAAATTGAATGGAACAAAAGAAACTCACACCCTGATTGTGATTTTCTCCAATTGGCTTAAACTCAAATTCCTTCACATCTCCAATTCGCCGGGCCATCTTAGTTCCTGAAAGTCCAGCTCCAGCAGCTGTAAAAAAAATGACAGAAGTGGGTAATTAGTTACTGATTTTAAAAGAGAGATTCAGATTTTAATTTAAAACAAAAAGATTTCTTCACAATAATTCATATTTTTAGTTTCCATGTTTCTGGAGATCATTCAACGTTCCAAACTTCAATAAATGGAAATAACTTTCAAGTCGTAGATTGCACTGAAAATCCTTTAAAAAAAGAAATATTTAGGCAAAAGCAGAAATAAAAGAGTAGGGTTCAAATGCCTCGTGTCTTTCATGCCCTCACATTTTTATCTCCGTTTTCAAAGTTTCAGTAGTCGATCCGAACCGTTCAACATGATCACATTAAAATATGCTTGGATACCAAATTTTATATTTTTTAATAATTTTTACCATTTTTTAGATAGGTACAAAATCACTGTTTTTTTATGGTCCAAAATCTTATGAAACAGTGATTTTGTACCTATCTAAAAAATAGTAAAAAATTTCCAAAAAATATAAAATTTGTCTCCATGCACATTTTAATATGGAGATCATGTTGAGCGGTTCGGATTGCCTGTTTGAACTTCGAAAACGGAGATAAAGATGTTATGTACGATTGAGGCATGAAAGACATAGGCATTTCAACCCTGCTAAAAAAGAATAAGAGAAGATAAACCTCCAAATGAAGCAGCAACAGCCACAGATCCGGCCACAGATCCAGCAGCACTGGCAAAAGCAGCAAAGCCGCTTGCCCCAATAACAGGCACAAGGGTCCCTAGTGTTGGAGCTAAAGCACTAAACCCAGCAGCAATTGCTGGGGCAGCCAATCCTGTATGCAATAACAAAAGGAAATCACTAATTGCCAATTGGTGAATATTAAGTATATAAAAACTACAGTTGCTCCTGACCAGTACCCAGTAGGCACTATTAGCATGTACTGGTAGTGTTGCTTGGTACATCATAAAGTAATCCTAATCACATAGAACTAGTACTGTAACATAAAATGTTAGTATAAAACGGTACTGCGTGGGCACTACAGCTCAGTGATAGCCAATAAGGCCCTCCAGTCAATGCAGCAGCGCCAATTATTCCCACCTTCCTCCATTTCTCCCATTTGGTTTTTGGCGATTCATTTCCTGAGATTCCTTTAACTCCTTTTATGCAGCCCATTGCAGAGCAAGCTACTATTATTTCAATTGCCTCCTACATATCCACAAAAATCAACTACTTCAAAAACTCAGCTACATAGATTTAAGGACTGCTAAAAATTTGGTCTTGGCAAATAATAATGAACATAACAGGTATTGGTCAATAATACTAAGCGATAAACCCTTTAAAGGCTCCGAATCTTTTTTCAAGATAAACAAAATTCCCTATTTGTGGAGCTTTTTCCAAATACAATCCGCACTTGTCATTTTAAAAAAAAACAAATAATCAACCAACAAATTTCTAGTTAATTCTGACATACATCCAATAGCTTAACATGACAACGTGACTGAGAATCAGCAAACATACAGAACATGGTCACTGTCATCTTAACTCAATAACATCAATGTACTTTCTAAACCATTAAGACAGGATACTGTGGGCATGAACATAGTTTTATTTTCTGTATTAGATTTGTATCTTAATTCCTCTTTCCGCTCTCATGCTTTGTCTCATTTCTCTAAAACACCAATGCCTTACTTCTTATTTCATGAGAAGGGAATTGAAAAGAAAACCAACTTTATATTATGCAAAGATAACGAGTAAACTAGATTTAAAACTTATAATAATTGGTTCTATATTTCTGTTGTATTACTCGTCAGTCTGAAATGGGTGGCCTATGTAGATTCCAAAATAATCATTCTATTGTAATAGAGATAAATGTTGGTTCTTTCTTTTTCCAAAAAAAAAAATTAAAGTGTTCATGAGTGCAAAGCCTGCTTACATTTTGGGTACCTTTGTCCAAGCATTTCTAAAGATGGCAAGTAAACCTGAGCAAAATATAACAGAAAAGAAAGAAAAGACAAACCATTTTGACACCACTTCACATGAGCCAGGTCGATAATAGCCGCAAAGCTGCACGGTGCCGTGCATCATACCCCTTTCTAAACCGAGTCGATTTACCCTCATCCTGAGGTGGAATATCAGCCACACAAGCAGAAAGCAATTCATACAATAAAGAAATTTTCCTTTGATAATTGGCTGGAGAATCAGCCAACTTTAGTGCATCAACTGTTAATTCTGCATTTGGATTTGCCTCGAGGAGTTGATTTTGGTTTTTCATTTGAGTTTGTGGTGGGTTCATCCAACTTTAGTGCATCAACTGTTAACTCGGCATTTGGATTTGCTTCCGGAGTTGATTTTGGTTTTCATTTGAGTTTGTGGCAGATTGTAGACTCATTTCCATTGCATCAACTGCCTTTGCAAGAGCAAGCTCTAGATCCACTCTTTCTTGTGATTCTTCACCGTCTTCTTCAAAAATCATTCTTAGATACTGCAAAGCAGCTCGAGAACAAAAGCAAGAAGAGGAACACTATAATAAGTTGCAATATAAGTTGTTACTTTTGCATCTGACCCCAAGATTGTTGTTTTGTTTCTTTCATCCAACAATTGATTTAGTTTTTGTGAATATTTTGCCACTGGAGCCTTATTTGAGCACTAAATAGCCTCAATGATGCAACCATATAACGAGAAGCACAAGAAACAACAATATTAAAAAAAAATTACAGAGGAAAAAGTAAAATAATGTGGCCTAAAAGATCAAATAGGTATTAAAATCCTAGGTTAAAAATTCAAAAAAGATTTTGTGTTATCTGCTCATTAAGATTGACAGCAAACCAAACAAGTATTCAAAATCTGAGGTCATAAATTCAAGATTAGTTTGTGGTTATTTGTTTTTAGCTATCCTCGTGAACACTGTCACCAGCTTGAATGCATCAAATCTGATAAAAATTTAGCATTTGTACCCTAATTTCTGAACACAGTCTAATTAGTCACAAATTTCAACCCTTCTCTTAGTTTTCAATCTTAACGAATTGTATCTTAAATGCACATTTAACTAAAACCAAACTAAGAATGAAATCAGGTGAATTGATTTAAGCAAGAAAAGGGAACTTACAGCTCCGACATGAAACTTAGCTTCAGATGAGGCCGCAGTCTCCTCTAATCCAACCATGCCTTCTGATCAACATCTAAAAACCTAATTCCAAGCAAATCGGTTAAATCATTTCTCAGCATAATCAATAAATGATCCAATTGTAATATGACCTGAAAATGGGGCGGAGGAGGCCTTGAGATTCGTGAGTCCAGAGATGAGGCGATGATTCCGCATCTTCCTCCTCGGCGCTACACCCGCTGGCGTTGCTGGACCGCTCCTGGGAGTGAGAATCGGGCTCCGGGGGATTCGTGATCGAGAGGCCGGGTCTGGTGGATCTGCGCCTGGCGCAGCGCCAGGGCTAGTAGAGCCGCCGCCGCGTACCGCTGATCGAATTCAGTGTTGCTATCGCCATGGTATGAAAAAGAGCGAGGGTTCGTACGATCCTTTTCTCAGTCAGAACTGAAATTGGAGCAAATACGCGCGTAACTTGTGATGAATTCATATCACCTGAGCTAACTCAAATTTTGATTTTAGATCTAGACCGTTGATCTTCTTTGACACGAATATTAAAGAAAACGGGCATTCTCAAATTCTGGTCGGGACGATTCGGATATAAACTCAAATTTTGAAGAGAAACCAGATTCACTTGTAACCCCAAACCGGATCAACCGCAATCGTGAGACCTCAAAATGCCAGATGCATTCACTGTGGAAGCGTATCCTCTAGATATCTCATATTTTGCGCGACCGACGGGATAGCGGAATTCGTATCCTCTGCCATTAACGTCAAAAGGTTTAATGCATAGGAATCATCCGATTTACTTAAGTCCGTGCAATAGATCTGCATTAATATTAAAGGTCTCTAGTGTTAAAATCAGACAACCGGTTTGGCTCTATTTAATATCAAACAGCCGAGATGAATTAACTAAAAAGATTCACTTTGGATGTGAGCCTATGGTGCTATGCATAGCACGATGGCTAGTGTTGCTACGGCTCGAATATGGTACGATTTTAAAAATTCCTAACGTTCGATCCGAACCCTGTGTCAATGTGATAACCAGATGAATATGTACGTACAGACGTAAATTTTATATTTTGTGAATTTTTTACCATTTTTTTAGATAGGTAGAATCTTTGATGGTCCAGAATTTTCAGAAAACGACTGATTTTTCTATCTAGTCTAAAAAAATAGTAAAAAAAATTCAAAAAAACTATAAAATTTAGTTTGCAAGTACATATTCATATGGGTATCACATTGAACGGTTCGATCGACCGTTAGAATTTTAAAAAGTACCATATTGAGCCGTAACACACTAGCCATCCGTGCTATACATAGCACCATAGGCTCACTCTTCCCTTTTGAGTTATTTAAGCTTTTTCGTGCATAACGTATTTCAAAAGGTTGAGATTTCCCAAAAGTAACTCAAAATATGAGATATCTCAGAGCCTGTAATCTGGTTTAATCTAGTCTGAACTGTTTTATTTAAGTTGAAATTAATCTTTTTTTTTTGTCGCTTTACTGCATTAATCGTGCTGACGTGCCATGTGAGAGTTGATGATTCTACATCGAACTCTGACCATCAGATCGAAAATCATTTTTAATTACAATTCCATAGGAGCCGAATTTAGAGTTCCAAGAAGCATTTATTGTATCTATACCTAATTAATATAAAAAAGAGATAATTTGTTATGCACCTTAAAGACATATTTTTACTTTTTTATTTTCCTCTCAAGACTTAAATTTATCTTATTTATTTTTTTTACTCTTGCAATCGTTTCTTATTTATCTTTTACTTAATCAATTAACCTTTCTTGTTAATTTATAAAAAAATTCTTCATTAACCTTTGATTAAGGAAAATCCTTAATTAATCCTTCATTTTGGGAGAAATAACCCTGATACGCTGATACATACAAAGCTCTTCATCTAATTGCTTCCTATTACAAAACCAAACCAACAACTAACTCTTCATTTCTAGAGCCTTCAATGACATTGAATGAAACCGTAGACAAACAAAGTAGACCAGATGATATGAATTCCATTACCCAAGGCCTTTCTGTACGATTAATGGGCCAGACCCGGTCCATCCCAGACACCACCCGACTCCACTAAAGCCCAATAAAGCCCACTAAAGTCTAAATACCTTTCGTAACAAGTCGGAAACACCTCTCCGATCGGAATTTTACCTCCCGCCGCCGAGTTCCTTTCGCTCTTCCCGAAATCAGAAATCCATTCTCCCGAGAATTTAAAAACGAGAAAAATCGCGAAAAAAACTCTTGAATTTCGCCAAGATCGAAAATAGCGCCACTGATAAATACTCTTCTCCATGCCTTCCCATTCGTTCACTACCCAACCATCAATCTGGTAGAGCAAAGGCATAGCGTTCATTTGCCTAATCTCTACCATGTCAACTTCGATTTTTTGCAAGAGATTAAGTCGTACCTTCTTAACCCAAGGCGCTTGGGGAAAAAATGGTAACAGGTTTGAATTAGCACCCATTATTGGCCAAGTTCGCTTTATGTCTGAGCTTTCAAAACCAAGCTTCAAGAGAGCATTTCTTGTTGATACTTTAGCATTGGTGAGTTGTATCATTTCTCTTAGACAATGGTACTTTTATTTTTGTTGGTTGAAAGAATGCACATCAACTGTTTGATGAAATGCAGGTTAGAAGGTTGGAAGGAGAAGGGGTGCCTTCGAAACATGCAGAGGCTATAACTTCAGCTATTATTGAGGTTTTGAATGATAGCCTCGAGAACGTCTCACAATCCTTTGTGTCAAGGGGGGAGATGCAGAAGGTACACTGACTTGTGGGACCCTTCGATGTCACTGATCTCTATAACATGTATCCCCGACTTTCGTTATTTTTTGTTGTTGTTTGCTGTTAACTTGGTTCTTTTATGATCATGTGGAAGTCCAGAGTACAATGCTTCAAGATGCTAACCTTTCAAAGTTTGAATCTCAAGTGCAAAGTTCCCAGGTAATGGTTCCTTTTCTTTTCTAGGCACAGTATCTTTTCCTTACCATATCTTCACTATTTTGGGATTAAAAAGGGTAAAATGGTCAATCATAAGTAAATGCATATTATGTTAAGCTCATTCGTGACAATTGTTGGAAATTTTTGATAGAAGTTACAATGCACACTGATACCATAATGGTTCTCGATTGTTGATGATTAAATACCAGCTTTTATGTATTCAAATATATAATCTCAGTATAGATGATTCAATTGATTTTGAGGCTTACCAATAGTATTATTACTTTATTTTTGATTTCATAAGTTTATTTTGTATATTGGAGCTATACTTATTCGTTTATCCTTAGGTTACTGATTACCATATACCTATTATATTTTATTCAGAATTTCAATAACATCACTGTCATGCAGTTGCTATTGCAAGGAAAGTTTAGTGGAAAGTCAATCGAAAAAAATTATCTCCTCTCAAATGCAGTTGTTACATGTAACCACTGCAATGCTGACTCAACCTTAAAAATTCTAGAAAATGCATTTAAAGAACTCCCAAGAAATGTGTACCTAATGCATGCTATGGGAAAGCCCATCAAAATTGCTTAGATTGCCATTAGAGCATTGCTTGTACTGGTACCAGTTCTTGTACTTGGGATCAGCGGTCGAATACCTGTTTGCGGCTATAGGATCCTCCAATATGTTTTCTTTTGTAACAATTAAAGAATTATAGCAATTAATTGTTCTTTATCCTGCGTTGTACAATTCGTTCTTATCTCACCTTGACATGAAAATAATGGGAGAACTGCTTTAATATCAGCACAGTATCTTGTAAATAGGTCATATGTATTGGACAATTCATCATTTTGTAAAATTGTTTATTCCTCTTTTATGCAGGAGCACCATTTTTCTCTGTTACAACGTGAAACTGAGAAACTGAGAGTTGATATTGAAAAAATGCGCAGCGAACTGAGGTCTCTAAAATTTCATCAAGCAGCATACAGCGTCTTTTTTTATTATTCATAGAAAGCTATTGACTATCTTTTTATTTAAACACAGGTACGAAATTGACAAGGTTACGGCTGGCCAGCGTTTAGATCTGAACCTTGAAAGAGGGTAAGATGACAACAAATGGTTGAAAAAAGAACAAATTTGCTTACTTATAAATAAATATAGTTTTTTTTATGCTCTTTTAAAACACTTAGATTACATAAAATCCCCCATATAAGTGTTTCAAGAGTACATTGTTAAATATAGGAGATAGATTCCATTTAACTTTTCCCTATTTCTTTCTTCTTAAAATTAGGGGATAGGTTGTATTGACAACCGACAAAATGCTTATCAATATAAAAAGATTAAATTACAAATATTTCATCTATAGTTTGGATAGACTGTATATCAAATTTGGTCCTTTTTTTGAAAGCTTTTTAAGATCCATTAAGAAATACGATATAACAGCCTTATAGGTACTTGATATATATCTAAATGCTTTTTTTATTTTTTATTTTGTATTTTGTTGGTTGCTATGGTTGTCAAGCAAGTTTTGATGTTAATATATCCGTTTCCCTATAAAATCTACCCAAATTAGCCTCCATCAAGCAAGTGAGGAAGAATAGGTAATTTGGGCAGCTTCTGAATTGGACTGGGAAGGGATAGATGTATAGGATCTTATTCTTCATGTTTTTTTTGTTTTATACTAAATATCTTACATTATGGAATGGGGTGTTAGTTCTTTTGCAGGGTTGTTATTTTATATTAAATATATGGCATTATTCTGAAATAAAAAGCTGTGCATAGTTTCTTATAACTAGACTTGGTTGTAGTTGTCGGATGAATATGGTTTTAACTGACATGCCCTGTTGGTTGATAACAATACCAGAATGGACAGAATTGCCCTAAGAAATTTTTATTGAGATTTCAGCTGAAAATTTTCATTATTGTCCAAGTAGTTCTGTAATTTACAAAAATATAATCCAGTTTTTATATCAACTTTTATTCTCCTCTGAAGATATTTTTGACTGCACCATTGAGAATATTTGGTAATTTTGGTCTGGTTACGTAGCAGCATGTTTGTACCAGTAGCATTTGGTATGGTAATTCTTACAGCTCTGTAACTTGATAAATGCAGGAGAATACGTGATGAACTAGCTAAGCAAGGTGCCGAAACCAACGACCTCACAAACAAAATTGATAGGGCAAGCTCTATTTATAATTATTTTGCACATTTTTTTTGTTTGTTTCCTTGCAATGCAACACAGAATTGTATCAGGATTGAATAATATACTTTTATATTATATTCCAGGAAATTCATGCTTTGAAGGCACAACTTGAAGCAGCCAAGTATGATGTCATAAAGTACTGCATTGGTACCCTTGTTTCAATATCAGCTGTTGGTCTAGCAGTTATTCGCATTTTGTTGTAGGACCATTTTTTGTCACTGTCAATAAATTTGATGACGGTTCGTCAACTATTTTGAAGAAATTACTTGCACATCTTACCGAGAAGTTGATATTGCCAGTGGACATCCTCACAAAATTGGTAAAGCTTGAAAGTGTTTCTGATATTTTGATATCTTGTCAGGCTTAGAATACTTCTCATAAGAGATATTCCTGAGTTTATATTTTTGGCTTGTTTTTTTCCCTCCATTTCTCTCTTTTAAATATACGTAGAGGTTTTTATTCTGCGTGTTTGCCTATGTACTTGTGTGTTCTTTTTGTCTTATCAAGTGGATAAAATAGCTATTGGATTAAAATGTGAATTATTCTGAATAGTGTATCAGCACTGTTAGGCACTTATATGTTTTGAATTGATGCGTTTTACCATCTTTGTTCTTTACTTGGCATCAAAGAAGGCAGTGTTTTTTTTTATTTCTGGTTGTAGGAGAAAAGAAAAATAAAATAAAATATTCTTTTTATTATCAATTAATGATATACATGATGAATTTGTAGTTACCTTACCTTTTGGGGACTTGCCCAAATAAGAGGTATTACTCAAACCCCCGATATTTTTATTAAAACCCCAAAAAAAAAAACAAATTATCAAATCTGCTCCCACTCGAAAGTTATAATTATTTCTACCCTAACCGCCCGTGGGCTGGGCGGTCCACTTTTCCCACCGGACCGCCCAGCAGCCGGGTGGTCCACTTTTCAAAGCTGACCGCCCAGGGGATGGGCGGTCCACTATGAATTTTTTTTTTTTTTATAAGGTTTTATGTTTTAATTTGTTTGAATGTTTTATATTAAATTGTTGTAATGATTTGTTTGAATGTTTTTATATTAAATTGTTGTAATGATTTTTGAATGTTTTATATTAAATTGTTGTAATGATTTGTTTGAATGTTTTATATTAAATTGTTGTAATGATTTTTGAATGTTTTATATTAAATTGTTGTAATGATTTGTTTGAATGTTTTATATTAAATTGTTGTAATGATTTTTGAATGTTTATATTAAATTGTTGTAATGATTTGTTTGAATGTTTTATATTAAATTGTATGATATATATTTATTATTTGTTGACGATTATATTTTTATAATTGACGATTATTTTTATATGTTATGTAATTGTGTAGTTTTAATATAATTGATTAGTTTTATATTAAGTTTGTTAATGTTTAAATGTTCTAAATGGTAATCTAAATAGTAAGTCTAAACAATAAAAGTAGGTAATCTAAATGGTAAGTCTAAACATGAAACATAACAGTCCAAACATGAAATATAATAATCCAAACTAAAATACTAGAAACCTATCAAACTAAAATACTAGAAACCAATTAAACTAAAAAAAATATAAGAACCCTAACGGCGACGACGAGGGCGAGGTCCGGAGAGGTCCAACCTAGTAGGTGCATGGCGCTCTCTCTGCGACGGCGGACGCCTCTGGTGAACCTCATCCACCTGCATGTCATCGTGTACGGCCTCACGCGCCAATGGGTCCGCCCCCAGGTGTAATGCATGCTCCCCATGGATCCCCGCATGTGTACGCAACACCCACGGATCGGCCTCCCAAGTAGGAGGATACGTGGCCGGAGGCGGTGTGCCAAATATAGCAGCGGCAAAGCCATCTGCAGTCTGTGCCCCACTCCCACTGGCCTCGCCGTCGTGCTGTCTGGGCTCCATATACTGCGGTCGGTGGGAGCTAGCTGGCTCCCATCCGCCCTCATCTGGAGCTAGGTCATCCAAAGAGAAAACGGCGGCGGCGGCGGCGGCGGCAGCTTCATCCTGCATGTAAACAATGTTAAATTAAAGACATAGAAGTAACGAGTAAATTAATTAAATAATGAACTTTTGCTACCTCGGTATGCTGCACGGGAACTCCATGCTCGTTGTAGTACGCGTTCCACGCGTTGTTGTTCAACACCCATTGGTGGATCGCCCAACCCGAGTCATCATCTGCAGAAATGAAGATAAATTAATAATAATGTTCTTTTAAATAGACGCTTAATAATGATCATTTGTATGACATATTATTACCTGTAGGAGGTGGCGGCATCTCATCAGCGTAGATAGGGGCTCTAGGCTGCTCCGGATCTGGTGGTGGGGCATTTATCTCGCGCCAATTGATGTCCTCCCCGGCATCGTGCAACATACCAACGAGGCGCCCGTCCCAGCCAGAGTCCTCAACGATCGGTGCACTGTGTTGGAGCATTTGACATCCTATCGCTCTCCAACTTCTTCTCGCCATGCACACCAAGCTGTGTGCCACTCCTCTAATAGCGGTCAAAATCTGCACACAATGTATTTTCATTATTATTATTAGAAGATGAATAAATAACTACAATTTTTTAAGCATGTCAGTTTCATTTAAACATACCGAACGAGCATGGATCGGACCGAAAGGCAAGTAAGTCCTAGATTCGTCACCCTCACCCGTGAGTCTCCGTCGAAGAGCATCACCATAGTCCCCCTGTAGATAAACCGTCGGCATGCCCCATCTCTGGTACCAGACTAAATACCGCAATCTCCAAGGCCCGACCGGCATAGGGGCATCTGGAGCTGGAGGTGGGGTCCTTAAGTGAAACTGGGGTGATGCAGCAAGATGGTAATGCTCCCAGAAATGCGTGCTCCAGTCGACTTTGGGCTTGTTGTGTTTAGTGCTGCAATATAAATTAATTAGTAACGTGTATGGCTGAACAAGTAATAAAATAGGGAAACAATAAGGCAGTGGGTAGTTACCTGTGCAGCTGGGTGGTCCGCTGCTCGCCCAACTCTGGAAAATCAGGGACATAGGCATCCAAGCCAAACTGACGGGGCACTCGATCAGGATAGTGATACTCAACTATCCAGAAGCATACGCACGGCCCCCGATAAAACGAGAGAGGTCTCTGCTCTAATGTCAGCGGGCACAGAAGGCCGCGATCGTAAAACACACGATAGGGGTACCAGGTGACGCCTCGTGAAGCATCTGGAGCTGGCCCCGGACATACGAAATCCCCACGGTCCTCCCTCTGCCCGTGTCCTCGTACGTGAGGGGAGTACTCCATATGGCACCGTACCCCGGACGTCTCTCGGGGTCATCTCCCATCCATAGCCCCTCCTGAGCTGGAGGAACAGGCCGACACACCGGTAGATGTGACCAGGACCACTGCTGGAGTAGAAGAAGTGGTCCGGCAATCTGTCTGTTCGTCGCCTAAATTTTGGACATGCGATGCATTTCTGGTAAATATGGAACCATAATATATGTAATAAAAAAATTAAAATATTTGTACAAACTTACTAGACAAGCATGACACAAGCCCCGGTATAAGTGAGCGAGCACGGCTCCACCCCAATTCCACCTCGACGGCAGCTGAATGTCCCTCAGCAGAGAGAGGAACATAATCGGGACTGCGTCACCGCTGGAATCGACAAACATGACGCTGCCACATAAATCCAAGACAAACGCCCTCACGTACCTGCAATATAAATTAGAAACATAAATAACTACATTTTTTGTTCAATCCATAACATATTTTAATTTGCAACTGTTTGTGATTACCTCAGAACAGCCTGCTCGTCACGTGTCTGGGGGGTGATCCTACGCCGGTGGAAGTATCTGCCGAGCGCCGCAAGACTGATGCAGTACTGTGAATACCGGTACTCCTCCTCCTCTCCTTTCTTCTTCTTCTTCTTCTTTTGCAAGTCCGACGGAGCGGCCCCCAGCAGCTCCGGTATCATGTGCATCAGGTCTGGATGGTCTGAGACACCACCGATGGGGTCGCCGTCTATCCGTAAACCCCACAAGGCGCTGACATCACCTAGTGTTACTGTCATCTCCCCAACCAGAAGGTGAAATGTATGCGTCTCCGGTCGCCATCTCTCCACTAGACCGCAAACGAGGGCCTGATCAATATCACAGTGAGGCATGATGGCCAACTGATACAACCCCAGATGAAGGATGCACTGCTCCATCAACGGGTGACGGACGTATGGTATCTCGGGGGTGCGATGCCTCACTGTCATCATCGTCGTGTCCTGCATTTTACAATTATTTCAATATAAACGTCTAATTAAATAATGCTATTTAAATTAGGAATACAAAACCAACGTACCTCCATAGATGCAAGTGAGACACGGTGCCTGACATGTGGGATCCACAGAAGAGGACTAAACGTGTCAGGATGGTGAGGGGGATAATCTCCAAAGGGAGCATCTGCACCGGACGACTCTGCACCGATGCCTCTGCACCGGATGCCTCTGCACCGGATGCCGCTGCACCGGATGCCTCAGCATCGTGATCATGTGAACTCTCCCCCGTCTCTAGAGGGGCATCCCATGCACGTCCCCGTCTAGTTCTGACCATACTACATTTCAATAAACAGAAGATTTTATCTTACAAATCCTGATTTATAAACCCTAACTTATAAACTCTAATTATGTCAACCCTAAACCCTAATTTAGGAATTCAACCCTAATCTAACAATTCAACCCTAAACCCTAATTTGATCCCTAAACCCTAATTTAACCCCTAAATTTTAATTTAACCCCTAAACCCTAAATTAACAATTCAACCCTAAACCCTAATTTAACAATTCAACCCTAAATTAACAATTCAACATAATTTAAACAATTCAACCCTAAATTCTAATTTAACAATTCAACCCTAATTTAACAATTAAATTGCGACAGGAAAATCAACAACCCGCACACGATAATTAACAATTCAACCCTAATTTATAAACTTCAGTTTTGTCAACCCTAAATCCCTAAACTACAAACTCTAATACCGGAAACCCTAATTTTGAACAATTCAATCGTTTCGGGAAAATCAACAACCCGGACACGATAATTAACAATTCAATTCTACCAATCGTTCCAATGCCAATACAAGATACAAAATATAAATTAAAAAAATTATTTAGAAACTTACCCGAAAATAATCGGACTGTCGCCGAGATGGCCGAAATTAGGGTTCGGGTGAGAGAGGAAGAGGGAGGAAGAGAGAGAGGAAGAGAGAGAGAGAGGAAGAGGGAGGAAGAGAGAGAGAGAGAATGGCAGAAGAGAGAGAGAGAGGAAGCTCTAGAGAGAGAGAGGAAGAGAGAGAGAGGAAGAGAGGGAGAGAGAGAGAGAGAGAGAGAGCTCTAGAGAGAGAGGAAGAGAGGGAGAGAGGGAGAGAGAGACTTCGGCTGGGGTAGTGGTTCGGGCGGCGACGCGGCGGGGCGGCGACGCAGCTAGAGGCAGAGGCGAAAGAGAGGGAGATGGGGAGCGGTCTGCTCCCAGCGGACCGCTTTTAAAAAAAAAAAAATTCACAGTCGACCGCCCAGCCCCTGGGCGGTCAGGTTTTAAAAGTGGACCGCCCGGGAGCTGGGCGGTCAGGTATCAAAAGTGGACCGCCCGGCTACTAGGCGGTCTTGTGGGAAAAGTGGACCGCCCAGCCCACGGGCGGTTAGGGTAGAAATAATTATAATTTTGAAGTGGGAGCAGATTTGATAATTTGTTTTTTTTTGAGGGTTTTAATAAAAATATCGGCTCAAACCCTAATACCACATCCAATCATATCTCATAAATGTAGATATTAATAAACTAATATCTCATTGTTATAAACATCAAATTCTCTGGTGTTCGTTCTCCTAGTATTGAACATTATTAAATCATAAAAGTAATCTGATTATGAATATAATTATAGAAGTCTTACGTAGACCATTTGTTTTGCATGACCCATTAGCCCAAACTCACAACATCCATTGTTTACACATTGATATTGCAGTCAGTATGGTTAGGTTTGATTGCTACTTAAATTTAACTAGGATTAAGTTGCTTACTTTATTTTACTTCTCATTTGTACATTTCGTTAGCAGCTTAAGTTATGGCTTAAATTAGTAGTAAAATGTTGGAAAATAAATCTCTGGTATAGTGAGTGCAAAGTAAGTTAATTGACCTAAAGATATGAACTAATGAAGTAACTTGCTGCGAATTTAGTCACCTCTTATTTTACTTCTCGTATGAAACAACTATAATTCCAACTTGACGATTCTCAAAAGGTATGTACACAACATAGTAACATGGTATGCGAATAATTCGCTTATATTTCGTTTTTTTTGACGTTTTCTAATCGAACACTAAATAAAATGCAAAAAAAAAGTAATATACGTTTTATTCGCGAATAAAACGAAAATCACGAATTATTCGCGAATAAAACGCGAAATTTTTTTTGGTTTTTTTTTCTTCCTTGTGGCACCGAATTATTTTCAAATTATACCCGAATTATTTTCAAATTACGAAATTTTGACTCCGTCGAACCGAATCCAAACTATTCATTTGTCACTGTAGTACACAATACACTAGTCTTTCTTCATATAACATACAATGTAAATAAAAGAAAAATGCAATGATTTGGCCCGGCCCATCATACCCCAACAAGATACAGTCCTGATCAGGTACCAGAAAGCTAGTACAAAGCTAGTACAAATGGTTTTGGTGATACAATAAGACCATTCTAAGGAACGACAAAGGCCGACTTCTTAGCATATACCATACCAGTACACATCAGTGTTTGATAAATTCTAAAAAAGGAAATGGTTTCACCAGCAAAACATTTTCTGTTAAAGCATTGTACAACTCTACTGGACTTGCTATATTTGAAAGATTACTGTAGTTTTTCTTAACTGCTTCTAATTTTGGATTTTTTTTTTATCAATATATCATCTCTCTCTAGTCTATTTAATTCATCAGCCTTCCAATAGTGATGCACCGAAAGAAAGCCTTACCATAAATGGTTATGGGCACTTAACTGGTAATGACTAATGAGCAGCTTGTGCAGCACAAGTTGTGCTACTGTTGGCTAATGCCTTTTTCGCCCTTTCCCATACCTAAGAGTTGGAAATAAATCTGCTGGAATAACAGCAACATGTTATTCCGATCCCAACTTCGTTGAGATTCGCACATGAAAAATTTGAACAATTAGGATAAGAATAACTGGTTTTTGTTATTCCCTTGGAATAACAACTGATTTTTATTTCACTAAGAGTTAAGACTGATACTTTTTGTTGATAGAAAGGAAAAAAAAAAAAGCCAAAATTTTTAAAAATACCCTGTCAAAAAAAAAAAAAAAACCAGAAGACCACTAATTTCTCAGAATTCCAGATTTAGTACGTCCGCCATTTCACGTTGCGGACCCCAATGGGTTTAGCGGACACCAAGAATGACCCCATAATGGGTCTGCCATTTCACGTTGTGGACGTGCTAAATCTATAATTCTGAGAATTTAGTGATCTTTTGGTTTATTTTATTTTTAATAGGGAATTAAAAATTTCGGAAAAAAGAGAGAAGAAAATTAATAAGAGTGAAGCTGATATTTACTAAAGTTGATCAAGACAGTTGGTAAGTTTAAAATCTATTAAATCACCATCAAATGATGAATTTAAATCATTAAAATCGATCTATTTAATAAGTTATATCTATGTTTTAAATTTATTTAGTACAGAGTTAAGGGATTAGAACTGAACATATAAGTTATTTTATTGTATTCATTATTCATAATTTTTGGTCCACTTGATTTTTACATTGAGTAAAATTAAAAATTAACAAATTTAGTGTATAAATGCATCGCTCATGAAGTAGAACGACTTCAATAATTTGAATTCATTATTTGTGGTTGATCCAATAGAGTTTTAAGTTAAGCTCACAAAATCATCTTACTTGATATTAGTGATAATTGATTTTCAAAACAAGAATACCTCTAAATATTCAACTTTATTGTTTAAATTAAGAAAAAAAAATTAAAATTGTAGATGTGTTTTTAATAATTTAGATAGGAGGTGTACTCTAACTTGGATCGATTTGAAAAACGTTTAGTGCAAAACAATTTAAAACTTTTAATGGTGTAATTTTAATACCTTAATAATGAATGGCCAATTATATTCAAAATTAACCCAAATTGGATATACACCATATCTAACAAATTGAAACACATCTACAATTATATTTTTTTGAATTGAAATAATATTTTTTTAATATGTACCATAAAAGATAGATGTCATAGAATTATCTTTCAAATATTTCAAATAAAGTTGAAAATAGGAAAACTAATTTTTAGGTAGGTTATTAGAAATCTATCTAACAATTAAATTTCATACAATTTAAGTATTGTTTAATGACATATCAAGAATTTTTTATTTTGGTTCGTTGAAATTTTAAGACACTTGATGTAAAGTAAAACATACATAAAAAAATCCCATGATATGTCAATAATATATATCATGTTCATTTATAGTATTTAAAAATTTATTTATTTTTAAAATTGTCCACATAGATAATGGTTTTACTAGATAATATCCTTTCATCTAATTCATTCTGCAAGACTGCAACTTAACTATTAAGAAAAAAAAAATATTTTTTTTTGAAGATGCTATTCTCGAACCATGCACTCAGCTCAGTGTGAAGTCAAAAGTTGTCGACTTCAAAAGATCAAAATTTCAAAGGACTTGAGCTGATCTCCAAAAGATGCTATTAAAAGGACTTGAGCTGATCTCCAAAATTTCAAAAGATGTCGACTCCAAAAGATCAAAATGTGGGCAATTTAGCACTATAAGCAGAGAACTATATATATATATATATATATAGAGTAGAACTAGGGTGCTCCTAAGCTCACCAAGTCCTTCGTGAGCGCGACTCTAAAACCTATCAAATTGACTTCAAACGACATTTCCAAACCGTTAGATGTTCAATCTATATTAAAATGTGCTTGGAGACCAAATTTTACATTTTTTGGAATTTTTTTACTATTTATTAAGATGGTTTGAAAATCGCTGTTTTCCAATGGTGCAGAATTTTAACAAAAACAGCGATTTTCAAACCATCTTAATAAATAGTAAAAAAATTCCAAAAAATGTAAAATTTGGTCTCCAAGCACATTTTAATATAGATTGAACATCTAACGGTTTGGAAATGTCGTTTGAAGTCAATTTGATAGGTTTTAGAGTCGCGCTCACGGAAGGGCTTGGTGAGCTTAGGAGCACCCTAGTTCTACTCATATATATATATAAAATCTGGCTAATATGTACGCGTAGCATAGAGGGCCTCCGTGCTACGGCTCAATATTTGAGTTTTCAAAATCCTAACGGTCGATCCAAACCGTTCAACATGATCTCCATATGAATATGTTCTTGCAAACCAAATTTTACATTTTTTAGAATTTGTTTACTATTTTTTTTAGATAGGTAGAAAATCACTTGATCTGAAAATTCTGTACCATTAAGATCAAGTGATTTTCTACCTATCTAAAAAAATAGTAAAAAAATTCTAAAAAATATAAAATTTGGTTTGTAAGTACATATTCATATGGAGATCATGTTGAACATTTCGGATCGACCGTTGGAATTTTGAAAACTCAAATATTGAGCCATAGCACGGAGGCCCTCTATGCTACGCGTAGCACCGTAGCCAACTCCATATATATATATATATAGAGTAGAACTAGGGTGCTCCTAAGCTCACCAAGCCCTTCCGTGAGCGCGACTCTAAAACCTATCGAATTGACTTCAAACGACATTTCCAAACCGTTAGATGTTCAATCTATATTAAAATGTGCTTGGAGACCAAATTTTACATTTTTTGGAATTTTTTTACTATTTATTAAGATGGTTTGAAAATCGCTGTTTTCCAATGGTGCAGAATTTTAATAAAAACAGCGATTTTCAAACCATCTTAATAAATAGTAAAAAAATTCCAAAAAATGTAAAATTTGGTCTGCAAGCACATTTTAATATAGATTGAATATCTAACGGTTTGGAAATGTCGTTTGAAGTCGATTCGATAGGTTTTAGAGTCGCGCTCACGAAGGGCTTGGTGAGCTTAGGAGCACCCTAGTTCTACTCTATATATATATATATATATATATATATATATATATATATATATTATATATAAATAGCAGTAATGCTGCTCTGACTTCACACTTAGATACTGCAAGCTCTTCATTATTGTACGATAGATTTTTTAAAATATATATTCTGACTTCAAACTTAAATACTGCAAGCTCTTCATTATTGTACGATAGATTTTTTAAAATATATATATTTTAAAAAATCTATCGTACAATAATGAAGAGCTTGCAGTATCTAAGTGTGAAGTCAGAATGGCATTACTGCTATTTTTATATTTTTTTTAATCCCAGTTATGGGTCTCATTGTCATCTGCATTTTGATGGAGATAGCCCACACATAAACTTTCGTGAGACAGACAAATGGGTCCCACAATCATGATTGCCATTGTGACACGATAAGAAACGGCACTAAATACGTGGTTTCTTAGGAAATTCCGTAAGAAACCATATATTTATAGCAGTTTTTTTCGTGTCATAAAAAAAATCTTCATCTACCGTTTTTTTTTATAAATATTTATTTCATTTCTAAAAATTAAAAAAACCAGCATTTATTTGTTGTAAGAGAAATTAAATTGAGAGATGTTTATATGTGGGCGAGTCGGCGGATGCTTTTCTTTAATTCCAAATATATATATAAGGCACTTATTCTGTGCGGTAGCTGTATGGTTGGTAGGCAAAGAAAAGGAAATAAATGGTCCCTAAGTGTTTGTTAATATTATCTAGTAACTGTAATTGGCTAAATATCAAACAAAGGAAATTTTTTATTTATAGAAATTATTAAATCCAGAGTTAGTGCTTTGTTTCTAACAAATATAAAAATATCTAACTCATTGAGTCCGATCCAAAATATATGGATCTGACTCAATGGTCCAGATGCAAATATTATGTTTTTCTAGAATCATCTGTGGACCAGAGCTTAATTATGTATTGATCTCTTCATCAGCTACTTGCCTAGATGGACAGTACAGTAGTATCTAAAATTTACAAAGTTGATCACTCATCTAATTAAAAAATTTACAGGTGGTACCTCTGAAAATCAGGTAGCTAGGCCAATTCAACGAATAAATACAGAAATTAATAGGTGCCTGACTAGATCTGAACCAGCCCCTTCTATTCTTAATGGTGCATTTGGATGGAGCGGTGAATTAGTAAGAATAGTGAGCTAATTTCAAATTGAGAATAATAATTAATTTAATTTATTTTGTTGGATTAGTAGAATAGTGAACTAACTTTCACGAAAGACAAAAAAAAAATAGTTAGTAGCTCTTGATTCAAATATAAGTAGCTCTTGATTCACCGTTTCAAGACTGATGCCTTTTTATTTCCATTTGTATTTGCATTGTAATGTTTTAATATAAATCACCAATAATGTGTAGTACAGTTAGTAGTGGCATAATCTTTCAAAAAAAAAGAGTATATGATTAAATTCCACTAGAATGAAATCTTGAGTGTGTGTTGAGCCTAAGGACCTTTGTCAAAAAAAATAAAAAATGCTACTTAATTAGTTAATGAGTAATGCCTACTATAGTACTATGGGCTTTTTTAATTCCCTCAATAAATAAAAGTAAATTAAGATGCTAGATGCACATGCAAGACATGCGACATACTGACGTCCGCTTAAGGAAGTAGGTGGGTGCAGCAGTGGTTCGTCTTTAATTTCCTACTTCCTAGCTTTATTTTATAATATTAGATCAACAAAATTGGCTTTCACAAGTCGTCACAGCAACAGGGCTTCTAGTTCTACTTTTTTGTGTTAATCATGACAAAATTATTATTGATAACGGTGACACAATTGTACCGATCCCAAAATACAACCAAGTTTTCTTAGATTTGATCAGAATAAGTCAAAGTCAAAGTATAAGCTGGAAATCAAGGAGCATTAAATAATAATATTCTGACATATATATCAGAACACAGCTGCCTACCAGACAGTGATTGTCCTGAATTAATACAAGGGTAATTATATCTTTTAACCTTTCTTCGTTTCTTTCTTTAACTAATAAACTTTTAAGCTATAATTACCAATTATAACTAACTAGTGGTTTCTACAAATTAACTAGCAGATTTTTTCTCTTTATTTCGTCTCTCCCCCTTCCTCTCCCACTTCCGCCTCCACTTTTCCACCACCGCCTCCGGCCCACCGCCCGCCTCTCCCACCTCCGCCTCCGCCTTCCACCTCCGCCTCCGCCTCCCTCTCCCACCTCCGTCTCCGTCACTCCATCCCAATCAAGCACGCCTCCACCGGATCAAATCCATCACTATCGACCGTCGGGTCAGATCCATCGTGTCTATGTTCCTCTTCCTTATGCAGTAGCGAGTTATTTGCAAAGAACAAAGCTTCATTAATAATGAATTAGGCCAGTGCGTATTAAGGATAAAAAATTCCCTTGTCTTTGCTACGATATGAATATAAATTATATGATATTTGTTTTATATTTTTTTCTATCAACTTTTTATGCATAAAACATGATATGCAATTTCTGAATGCATGTACGTTTTAATCATTTTTTATAATAAATATGCTTATAAGTAATTTAAATTTAGTTGTTATTTTTTGAAATTTAAAAAATGAGCGAATTTATGATAGTTATATATCATGAAGGATGGAAATTACATATGAGTATATCCTATACATTTGATCCTTACCTTGGTCATGAATTTATCCATGGTTGTAAAGTTATCTGAATTAATGAACCATAAAGATATTTATTTTTAGTAAAAGTAAAAGTGACGCCAGAGACAGTGAGGTATGAACTCACCTTTAATTAAGTTCATCAAATGTCATTTTCTCTCATTTTTTAAACCACTACTGATTTTCCTAGCTTATTGTATTGAGATTTAGAACGAAATTAAGACGATTCATGTGTTGCCAATTTTAGATTTTTTTTTTGTTATTTAGTATAGAAAGAATCTAAGTTATTAATTACAATTTTTTTTCGATACATCCACTACTACAAAAAATTTTATATTGTACACAGTTGAAAGCTGGGTTTGTACACTATTTTGCAACCGTTCTAGATGAAGCATGTATGAAAGTATCAGTAAATTGTATACGGATGTAGAACCATGTATGTTTATCTAAAAATAATGCCGATTTTTTTTGCAAAACATTTATACATGATTTTTTATATTAAAACTGTGTATGAAACCCAAACATGATTTTCATATAAAAATCGTGTATGATTTTTTTTAAATACGATTACCCTAGATGTGAATTGATACAAAAACAACACTACGTTTCAAAAAACTATGAATTTAAATATAACACACAAAAAACACTACATTTATTTGCCAATATAGATAACATGTACAATTACATTACACAAATAAAGTATGAACTCATTCATCAACCATTTTACTAACTAAAATATAACAAGAAAATCCTAGATTCGACTTTATATATATTTACATGAACAATACCTAAGAAAATAAATGGTAAAATAATAAAAAATAAAAAATTAGAAAGAAAAAACTTAATCGGAAAACTTAATTCAACTCAAGTTTTGATGCCCTTTCCTTTGTTTTTTTATCCCTAATGGCCTGAAGAAACTCTTGTAGATCCCCTCGCGAACTTTCCGTTGGGGTCATACGCTCAAATCGGACACTCGAGTGAAAAGTTACACCCGTTTCAAGTGTCTTCGTCTCCGATTGTCTTCTCAGTGAAGATATCGTTTCCCTTGCTTTACATCTCGCTCTAGACTCGCTTTTTTCAGAAGAGGTACCTTAGAGAAATATATTTACAGGGAATAAGTGCTTTAGAAATGATAGATATGTCTTATAAAAGATACATAGATATGCATTATAACATGAAGGCGTGGATCGATGACATGGAATATTTTATGTTTCCTTCATCACACACGGATTATATAATAAAGCCATGTATGATTACAAGTATAATTTATTTCTGAAAAAATTTGCGGAGTATTCATACATGGTTGGTATAAAGAAATCGTGTATAATTGTTGAAACTCATTTATACACGGTTAAGTTAACCACAACTGTGTACAATTGCTTAATAAACACCTGTGTATAAATGTTGGAACTCATTTTCAGACATGCATTCTTACTTGATTTAATGAAAATTTCTCTCATCCGTGTATAGTGTACTGTGTATCATTAGCATTTTTGTAGTAATGATTAGTATGTATTTTATGTTTTATTAATAATTTAATATTTAATTTCAAATGGCAAACTGGAATTGCTGATCTTGTTATTGTTATATCTCATGTAGCGTACTTGTTCATAATATAATTAAAATTAAGTTGGAATTCATTTAATTCAACAAGCACATTTTATACATATTAACAAGAAGAGATCCTATACTTTGGCGGTTGGAACTTGGAATGATTCCACACCTAATTATAAGATGGAGGGTACTCTTCCACTACTACATTTCTGCGCCTTTTAACTAAAAAAAGATATCTAAATATGTAGTAGAATTAGGTGTTTTAAACTTAATCAAGCTGATCTTAACTTCAATACTTATTAGATGAATTTTAAATGATTTATATTAAAAAAAATTAATTCTTGCAACCGATCTACTTCATAAGTAATATGTTAAAATTTTCAAATTAATTTAATATAAAGTCAAGCGATAAAAAATAATGAAAATTTAATGCATTAAATTAACATATAAACCTTTTTTTTTACCGTTTGACTTTAAACTAAATTAATTCAAAATTTTATATATTTTGTATTTAAATGCATATTACTCATAAAGTATATTAATCTCAATAGTTTGAATTCATCGTTTAAAGTCAATCTAATAAATTATATTAAAAATATATTGCATATTTTTGAAACTCTATCTCTATATATGTATTCCAAATTTGATATATTATATTGTTCAACTGGGAGAAATCATCTACTTTATTACATGCTTATTAGGACTTGCTTACATCACCATATGAAGCCTAATAAACTAATTAAGAAAAAAATTATGCACTAAATTCTGGGGCACTTCACAGTAGGGCTGCAAACGAACCGAACCGAATCGAACTTACCTCCAGTTTGAGTTTGGTTTGAATTAATTTCGAACTAAGTTTGGTTTGAATTAATTTCGAACGAACTAAATTTCGAACGAATTCAATTTCGAATCAAACTTTTTACGAACTCAATTTCGAACTTTTACGAACTTTGTTACGACTTACGAGTTATGACTTATGGTTGAGCCATAGTTCGAAATTACAGCACTTCAATCAAAACTCGGGCATTCTGAATTCTAATTACATAGTACACCAAAGTTTATATCAAAGTTCATTACAAATACCAAAATTTATATTAAACACCAAAATTTAGTACAATCAATCAAAGTTCAGTACAATCACAGAATCTAAAGTTTTTCAAATAGCCAACAGGAGCAACATCACCAAAGTTTTCAAATATCCAAAGTATTCAAAGTACAATTTAAATATCAATAGAAGTACAGAACAATCACCAAAGTCTTAGAATTATTACAAACCCAAATATTATCCTAAATAAAACATTAAAGTTCATTATCAACGGAAATTAACGGTTCACGTTTGAGTTAATTTTGAACTAAGTTTGGTTTGCAAACCTATTTCGAACGAACTAGGTCCAGTTTGAGTTTGGTTTGAATTAATTTCGAACAAAGTTTGGTTTGAATTAATTTCGAACGAACTCAATTTCGAATCGAAATTTTTACGAACTTTTTCGAATCAAACTCGAATCGAATTACGAACTACGACTTTTTGTGCAGCCCTACTTCACAGTGCTTTTATTACATGCTTATTACCACTTGCTTACATCACCATATGAAGCCTAATAAACTAATTAAGAAAAAATTATGCACTAAATTCTGGGGCACTTCACAGTGCTTTTATTACATGCTTATTACCACTTGCTTACATCACCATATGAAGCCTAATAAACTAATTAAGAAAAAATTAGGCACTAAATTCTGGGGCACTTCACAGTGCTTTTATTACATGCTTATTACCACTTGCTTACTTCACCATATGCAGCCTAATAAAATAATTCAAAAAAAAACAATCCTGGGGGACTTCACAAAACATGTTTATTTTTGAAATGACAAGGTTTCCTGTTTTACCAAACCTACTACTAATTAAGCTTGCTCTCTTTAATCAGCACAACGGGCAGTTGAGCCTGGGTGTGGGCACAGCTGACAGCCTGACTGTTCTCGGTGCGGTCAGTCCGAACACATCGCTCATGTCAAGCTCGCCGGGTTTCATTCCGTCGGGCAGATTCCAGTTGAAACAATGCGCTAGCTGTGCCAGGGCTAACTCGAGCGAATAAAGGCCTAGCTGCATGCCCGGGCAGGATCGCCTGCCCGACCCAAACGGCAAGAACTCGAAATTGCTCCCCTTGAAATCCTTTCCGGCACTATCGCCCGTAACACTAAATCTTGAGGGGCGAAAAGTGTCGGCATCCTTCCACGCAGACTTGTCACGACCAATAGCAAATACATTGATCATGACACGGGATCGTTTTGGAATCTGATAGCCAGCAACAACGCTGTCTTCGGCTGTTTCGTGTAGGAGGAGAGGGATTGGCGGGTGAAGGCGGAGGGTTTCTTTTACGACACACTTGAGGAAAGGAAGTTTGTCGAGGTCGGTCTCATGGACCTTCCGATCGAGACCGATTGTGGTTGCGAGTTCGGATTGGAGCTGCTGCATGTCGTCTGGGCTTCGCATCAGCTCGGATAGGGCCCACTCTATGGCCGATGCTACCGTCTCTGTGCCACCAAACATTACATCCTGCACCAAAGAGAAAATAACACATGCATTTAGTAAATCAGTGAAAATTAAACATTAAAGTAGATGGCACAAACAGTAATTAATCAAAAGTTAAAAATTAAACATTTCTTATGGCATACAGTTAATATACTATCTATGTATCTTTATTATACGATAGATCCGTACAAGTTAAAAATAAGAAGTATCTTATTATGAGCATATAGTAAATATATTATTCATGTATCTTAATTATTACGAGATAGATACTGAACTACTGAAGAATAAAAAAAGGTTCTCATGAGCATATAGTAAATATACTATCTAGTATCTATGTATGATGTACCATAATAGAAAAAAAAAATCAAATCACTTCAGATTTTAAAAAATTCGAAAAATATTCAGACCGCATGCCCATCCGGGCTCAAACTACAATGGATAAGCGACTCTATTTTTTTTTTCTTTTTTTTATTTGTTGGTGGAAGAGACCACGTGACTGCCATACCATCTCATCTCCTACATGATTTCTTTTTCTGCTCCTCTTTCCATGGAGCGAAGGGTATTGCCTCTAATTAGTTTCCTTTTTTACAGCTAGTTTTAACCCGCTGCACGAATCTACAAAGAAAGATCACAGTAAAACGCGTATTGACACTGTTCATCTGCCGAAGGTATAATATAGAGAATTATAATATGTCCTTCGGAAGTGGAATCGGCAGAGAAACGGAACAATAAATAGAATTTTTTTATTTTTTGAAAAGAGAATTGGGTCCGCAGTGGTATTGTAAGGTCTGAATAATTTTAAAATTCCTCATAAACAATGCTTTTTAGGTTTTTTTTTTATGGTATAAATAAAAATTTCGACGAGATAGATAGATAAATGGATATTTTTTACTATCTACACATTTTTTTTTACGAGATAGCAAAAACTGACAGACAGGTAAAAACAGATCTGAAGCAAAAAAAAATTAACTTAAAGGTAAGTTGGCAACCAGTAATTAGAGTGGTTGATTGTCATGTTTTGACATTGACAGCTGCATTTGAATTGAACTTATCAGGTAAAAAGGTGAGTGCAAATTTCTCATTAAAAGACAACTGCTGCATGCCGAAAGGGTAAAATTTTGCTTTACCAATTCAAAGTGGCAAATTAATTGACAGATATCCCAATCAGTTTTCAAAGCATTTTTTTTTTACCAGTATACATCTTATCTAAAATATTTAGGCCTTTCGAATTTTTTTTTATTTTACCAGTATCAGAGAAACATTGTTCAAGACTTTTAGGGATGTCACCTATCTCTTTTGTTGGAAATAATATCATCAAATTAACGATATAGCAATTTAGAAGTATTTAATTTTTTCTTAAAAGAGTTTTTCTTGATGATAAAATTATTTATAACTTGCTAAAATGTTCAAAACTTTACTTTTTACTTATTTGATAAAATTAATGGTCAACTTTAACTTCTTTATGAAATTTAAAAAATAAAAATAATAAACACTATGCATATTTTATTATAAATATGCATGGTTGAATTCGAATATGAACAACTTGTATATTAAATATAAATATTTTTAAAGTGTAATAAGAAGTGCAAAATAATTAATAATATATTAAATGAGGAGACAAGACAAGGAAACAATACAGTATTTCGAGAGCTATATATAGTTGCAATTGAGAACTTGGATTTTTTTTTCTTTTGGGAATTTAATTTAGATCTTGACAATTGATAGTAGTTTAATTAAGATGGAAAAGACTCCCTGATTTTATTATTATTATTTAGGGGTGACTCGATCGTGACTCGCATCTGACTCGTTTGCTAATAGCTCTCTCCTTACTGGCCAAACTGTTAACGAGCAAGTTCGTTAGTGGCTCGGTCCAGATTAAACGAGTTTGATCTGGGACCTAGCTCGCTCGCCAGCTCGTGAACTAGCTCGGATAGATATGAATTTGTATGCATTTTATGCTGTTTAGCTCGGTCCAAAAAGTTTGTAAAATTTATTTTCTTCTTAAAATAAGATCTAGTCAAATCCAGTAAACCAGCTCGGTCCAGATTACAAACTAGCTTGTGATGATTACAATATGAGATTTCAGTTCGGACCCCTAATCCCAGCTCGATCCAGCTCACTCAGTTGTTAAACGAACTGGGTTCGTTGCCACACCTAATTCCAGCTCGATCCAGCTCGTTGTCACCCCTAGTCGTCTGCGTTTGCTAGCAATATATATATAGCGGATATAAATCTGCTGTTATTCCAAAGAGATCATAGGATCCTATTATTCCTATCCCAACCATTCAAAGTATTTTTATAACGAATTTCAAGGAAAAAAGTTTTTCATGTCCAAATTTCGACAAAGATCAACGGCTGGAATCAGAATAACAGAATCTTGTGATCCCTTTGGAATAACAGCAGATTTATTTTCATATATAGCAATAGCCTCGTATACACTAGGCGATAAATAAATTTCCCGTGACGACTGATGAGCATGTTTCCCGGCTAGCAAATAAATAGAATATCTTCCCACGATCAGATCTAAACTAAAATATATAAAATAATTGGGGATAAGCAGAAACTTAGAATGAAAGGTCTTTATTGTCTTGTTTTTGGTGAGTCAAATAAATGGCGCAAGATTCAATAGCGTGATTCTACAAATGCTTCTTTACCGAGAAGCAAATTGACAAATTCATTCATTCACTCAAGTGTATCCGTGACTGACCGTCACTCAGGATTTTTTGGGCTTTCCTAAAAGAAATTAAAGCTCAAAGACTTTTATACCTAGATAGAATTAAATCATTAATTTCAAATTTTCATCCACACTTTATCTTTGTTCTACCTATTTCTTTTCATATGTGATCGCCAGCTGTATAGATTTACAAGTTCTGCTTTATGCAGTACTAAGCATAGTTACAAGATTCATAAATTATTCATGAATTATTCACGAATAATTTTTTTTTGTGATGGCGAATCAAATGTCGAATTATTCGGTTGACCGAATTTGGACCAAATTATTCTCAAAATTTGAGAAAAATTAATTTATTTCACGAGTGATGCGTGTACATGAAATTTTTTGACCAAACTTTGACCAAATTACTCCCTTGTGGGAAAAACAAATGCTCGTACTACTTCATGAGTGATACGCGCACATTTTTTTTGTTTTTTGACCAAAATTTGGTCACAGTTCACGAGTGATGTGCGTATAATGTGTCAAAAACCGATCTACTTCACGAAGTGATGCGCGTACATGCAAAAATTTTGAATTTTTTTACTTCATTTAGTCTAAAGTCAAGCAGTCAAAATTGATGAAAAATGAATGATCCAAAATGAAGTTTTAGAAGTTATTTTAATGCATTCATTTTTCATTAATTTTGACCGCTTGACTTTGTACTAAATGAATTTGAAAATTTCAAACTTTTGCATGTACACGCATCACTCGTGAAGTAGATCGGTTTGAACAGTTTAAATTCGTCTTGTTTGAATTGAGTTTGATAAATTATGGAGTTATGCTCACCAAAGAGTTTGGTGAGCACATCACCCCCTAGTTCTACTCTCTATATATATATATATGATTTAATTGGAGCGTACCATGATGATAGCTTTGATATTGTTTCTGGTGAGTCTGAGGCTGCTTTGCAAATCATCTCCATCTTCTCCCCCTTTACCATCCTCTGATTCTACCACAAATGCCAACATGTCATCTACCATATCAGCATCGACGTCATCGCTACTCTTCCGGTTCTTCATGTGTTCATCAATGATCTTATCAATGAACTGGTCCAGTGACTCGCGCGCTACTTTGAGTCGCTTATTGATCCCTTGTAGATCCATCCAACCTAGCCACGGGATGAAATCTCCGACATTAAAGGCGCCGAAGAGTTTAGAGAACTCTTGCAAAATTGATATGAACTCATGTTGGTTTTCATTTCCTTGTGCTCCAAAGGCTGCTCTGAAGGTTATGTTCATTGTCAGATTGAATATGAGTTCACCGAGGTTTACAGCAGTGCCAGGAGTGTTGTTCGCAACAGAACGAACCATCGAATCAACCTAAATTAATTAAACAAGAAGGGTAGCTTAGCTTTCAGTAAGATTTTGTTTGTTTAAAAATTGTACATCATAAACAAAAAAAGATATCATCATCGGAGTAAACGGACCTCGTCACGAACTGAGGCCCAGGATTCAGCCCTCTTTCGGCTGAAGAGCTTCATAACACAAAGTTTGCGCATTTGGCGCCAGAAGGGGCCGTAATGAGCAAATGCCATATCAGCACGGTTGTATGTCAGATAAGTACTTGCTATGGTGGCCGGACGATTCGAGAAGACATTATCTTGAACCTGTTAAAAATGGAAAATTAAAAAAAAAAGGTTAAAAGAGAGAAAAAAAATTACTTTAAAAGCTGTAAAAAAACATTATTTTTTTCAAGTAATTGACTGAGTAATTGGTACCTGAAGAACCTGGCGCGCCATTTCTGGAGTGGAGACAGCAAAGGCATGGAGAAAGCCAAGGCGAAGATAAAGGAGGCCGGTACCGTAGCGCTCAGCCAAAGTTGCCAAACCGCGGTGCGTCAACTCACCCATCATTAGCATGTTGCCGATGAAGGGTAGCCGCGGTGGTCCCGGAGGGAATGGAGCCTTGTGCCGGTCCCGCCAGAGCTTGAAAACAATGAAGAGAGTTATGCATATAATTGGCAACAACACTGGGTCTTGTAGCAACTCCATGGTCATAGTTTGTTGTCTCACGATTCTAAGTTTGGTTCAGTGGTAGTTACTTGAGAAGGAAAGAATATGTAGAGGTGGGGGTATTTATAGCTTGGAGAATTGGAGAATTAATTAATTTTTTAACCTGTAGGCAAGTGTGTTACAGCAAAAGTAAAAATAAAAATATAAAGTTAAGAGGTTCTTATTTGCTTTTTTCACCACGTGATCTTTATAGGGATATAAAAAAAGATTACATGTGCCGGTTACGTATCAGGACTCGTGTGTCCTGTGCTGTGATCATTCGCGTGATGTGATAATTTTTCAAAAAATTGATATGGTACGGCACGTAGACACACGTGACTGAGTCACACATGATCAAGATCGTTAGATCTTGATTTAATGGTAAATATTAAATAAACTATGAGCAGAAACGTTTGGGCACGACACCTGTGGTCACAACATGTCTTGATCACAATGTGACTAACGTGTTGTTACTGAGAGTGTAGGTATTTATAGCTTGGATGATTGGAGAATTAATTATTTTTTTCATGCAGATAAGGATCTTGCAGCAAAAGTTAAATGAAAATATAAAATTAAGAGGTTGTTAATTTGCTTTTCACCATGTGGGACCCTTGTTAAACCAATCTCCTATTCCAATTTAAATAGAGCATGAGCTTCTTCCTTACCCCTTCGCCAATTGAAGTTTGATTGTTTTCTTGGTTATTCAATAAATCAGAGGAATTTATATTTAATAGATAATAGTGGGAGGAAAGGAAGGCTTTACTAGTAAAATAATAGGCAATTACAATACACTATGTTTTAGTAGAATAGATTGATTGATGAATATGAACTACTATACATACCACATTAATTTCTCCATCTTTTTTTTTATTGCCAGAGATTCTAAAATCTGAGTGGAATTTTTCTTTTTAAACAATAGAATAAACTTATAGTTTACCAGATCACAACTTGCAGATATTTACTTATGTGAATGGAAGACTTTACCAGTAAAATTCTCTAACTTTGTTTCTAACTTTTTTATCATGATCAATTAGTGTGAAGATGGTCCACATTTGGTATCTTCACAATACACTCTTTGTATGTCTGGCTTAATTATGGAGGGTTCCCTAATTGTAATTATATTACAATTTGGAAAGCTAAGATTCTCTTAAGATTAAAATTTCTTTATGGCTGGTAAAACAAAATAAAATACTTACCAAGGTTAATTTAGTTAAAAGAGGTTGGAAAGGCTCAGTTGATTGCCAATTTTGTGGGCTACATGAGAGAGATTAGTTACTTTCACAAATCTTGTTGAGTGAGTCTATGGTACTATGCATAGCACGATTTGGTCCATGATACGGATCAATATTTTTGTTTTCAAAATTATAATGGTCGATCGAACCGTTCAACATAATTTTCATATGAATATGTACTTGCAGACTGAATTTTATATTTTTTAGAACTTTTTACTATTTTTAAAGATAGGTAGAATATCTCAGTTTTTTTATGGTCCAGAATTTTTAGATCAAGTGATTTTCTATCTACTTAAAATATAGTAAAAAAATTCTAAAAATATAAAATTCGGTTGGCAAATACATATTTATATGGAGATCATGTTGAACGGTTTGGATCGACCGTTAGAATCTTAAAAACAAAAATATTGATCGGTATTATGGTCCAACCCGTGATATGCATAGTACCATAGACTTACTCACTTTGGAATGAGTCTATGGTACTATGCAAATCACGATTTGGTCTGTGATACGGATCAATATTTTCGTTTTCAAAATTCTAATGGTCGATCCGAACTGTTCAACATAATTTTCATATGAATATGTACTTGTGGACTGCATTTTATATTTTTTTTACTATTTTTAAAGATAAGTAAAATATCACTGTTTTTTGATGGTCCAGAATTTTAAAGATAGGTAGAATTTTTTTACAATATTTTGTTTGCTTGTAGCTAAAGTAGGTGTTTGTTGCTTGGAAACTATGTAATTTTGCTTTCATTTTATTACTATAGTTGTAAAAGCTCTACTCTACAGGCCAGTAGTTTGGGGGATCAGAAAAAAGAGGCTAAAAATTAATAGAGGATCTTTGTTAATTTCTTGTAACCTCTTAAAATATGATGATGAAATATATGATAATTTCTCCTACGATTCCATAGTTTATTACTCTTTTTAATTTAATCCTCTCCTTTCACGTCATGCTAATAAGCAATTATATTTCTATTGTACGACAAAGACTTTAATCATGGTTGTAGCATCACGCGGGAAAAGGAATTTTAAATATTTTTTTTAAAGAAAATGGAGAGGATGTCTCCAAAACTCACAAGTTCCAATCAATAGTAAAATTATAGAGGAGGTACGATTGCTTTATGCTCCAATTGCATTTTAACATCTTTGTATTTAATTTTAAAGTTTATACAGATGATTCGAACCGCTCAACATGATATCCACGTTAAAATATGATTGGAGATCAAATTTTATAATTTTTGAAAATTTTTTACTATTTTTTAAAATAGGTACAAAATCACTATTTTTCAAATTTCGTGAAAAACAATGATTTTGTACCTATCTTAAAATATTTTAATAAAAGATCCCCAAAAATAATATAAAATTTGATCTCTAAGCACTTTATCGTGTATATCATGTTGAACGGTTCAGATCTTTTATTTGAACTTGAAAATTGAAAATAAAAATATTGAGGTACGATAAAGACATAAAGCTAGCAATGGGACATTCGAGCCCTCCTCAAAATTATATGCATCGGTATATTGTTTCTGGAATATAAGTTCCAATATTAATTTCTTAAAACCTGGACGAGTACAATATTTTATAACATTATATGATCGATTTTCTTGAAAATGGAAAATAAAAAATTTAAGTACAAAATGGACACGTTATGAGAGACTTGCAGCTTCTTTTATCTTGTGTTTTTCAAGTAAATATTAAATGTTTGATAGCAATGAAATTATTTTCAATACAAAATTAAATTGTCGTTATGTTCGATACTAATAAATTAAATAGTAAGAATAAATATTATCAAAAGTTAATTTTTTTATGATTTAATTTTATTTCTGACAACGTTAGAAATTGTTAATTAATTATTAGACGGATTTTCTAAATTTTTCATGCATATTTCAAAGTTCCTAAATTATAATTTAAAATCAATTATATAATAAAGTCAAATTCAATCTTGTCATAAATTCATAATTTCAAACGATAAATCAAAATTCAAGCTAAGAAAAGGTCTCATAACTTCAATATTAAAGAAGTCAACATTTTAAATCAAAACAATTCTTCAAATAAATAAAAAAGGCATCAATAATAATTCGGATAAGTCGACGGCTCAAAGTCATCACAATTTATTTTTTCATTTCCTCATTTTTCTCAAAATTTAGAAGAAATTATAAAGAAAGAAAAAACAAATATGATATGCTTATTACGACTTGCTTACGTCACCATACATATGAAGCCTAATAAAGTAATTAAAAACAAATTAAGGAACCCAATATCCTGCTTTACCCAAACCATCACTAAGCAGCTTGCTCTCACTAATCAGCACAACGGGCAGCTGAGCCTGGGCATTGGCACAGCTGACAGCCTGACCGCCCTCGGTGCGGTTAGTCCGAATACATCACTCATATCAAGCTCGCCGGGTTTCATTCCGTCGGGCAGATTCCAGTTGAAACAATGCGCTAGCTGTGCCACGGCTAACTCAATCGCATAAATACCTAGCTGCATGCCCGGGCAGGATCGCCTGCCTGACCCAAACGGCAAGAACTCGAAATTGCTCCCCTTAAAATCCTTTCCGGCACTATCGCCCGTAGCACTAAATCTCGAGGGGTAAAAAGTGTCGGCATCCTTCCAGGCAGACTTGTCGCGACCAATAGCAAACACATTGATCATGATACGAGATCTTTTCGGGATCTGATAGCCGGCGACAACACTGTCTTCGGCTGTTTCATGCAGGAGGAAAGGGACTGGCGGGTGAAGGCGGAGGGTTTCTTTTATGACACATTTGAGGAAAGGAAGTTTGTCTACATCGGTCTCATGGACCTTTCGGTCTAGACCGATCGTGGTCACGAGTTCGCATTGGAGCTTCTGCATGTCGTCTGGGTTTCTCATCAGCTCGGATAGTGCCCACTCTATGGCCGATGCTACCGTCTCTGTGCCGCCAAACATTACATCCTGCACCAACGAGAAAAAAAAAAAAACATCTAGTAAATCAGTGAAACTAATGTCCCAGAAAACAATTCTTAAATTTCCAATAGTTAATGTATTACCTATAAGTTCTTACTAAGAAATCGAAGCATAAAGTAGATGGCACAAACAGTAATTAATCAAAAATTAAAATTTAAACATTTCTTATGGGCATACAGTAAATATACTATCTATGTATGGTGGATGTATATATCTTTCTTACGAGATAGATAGACAGATAAATGGATATTTTACTATCTATACATCCTTTTTTACGAGATAAACTGACAGACAGGTAGAAATTTTGACAGCTGCATTTGAATGGAACTTATCAGGTAAAACGATGAGTGCAAATTTCTCTTTTAAGATAAGAAAACTACTGCCAAATTAAAGGTAAGATTTTGCTTTACCCAAGTGGCGAATTAATTGACATATATTAGACCAATCAATTTTCGAAGCATTTATTTTTACCATTAAATATCTTATCGAGAAAATTAAGTAGAAGCATTTTTTTCGCGCCCATTAAACATCTCAAATACAATCCTCACTGTACAATTTTTCTTCTCTGCAGAAAAAACTGCTACTTCTCAGCCCAATTAATTTCTCCTCTGGGCTCTGGCCCAGCTGAAGAGTTCCAGGTTGAAACCGAACCTGCTACTCCTGCGCCTCAACCCGAATCAAATCCTGTAGTAGCTCACACTTCTCAGCACCATATGGTTACGAGACAGAGAACTCAAACTCCTTATCTCACCACAAGACATCCACTTCCTCTCTACAAAAATGATGAGCCAACCTCCTTCACTAGTGCTAATCAATTTCCCGAATGACGTCAAGCAATGACAAGCGAATTAAATGTCCTTGCACACAAGAACACGTGGGTTCTTGTTCCTCCTCAAGCTGATCACCACATCATTGGCCGTTTTAGTGGATTTACAAAATCAAAAGCAAAGCCAATGGATAGATTGAACGACATAAAGCCTGCATTATGGCGAAAGGCTTTTATCAAGAATAAGACATTGATTACAATGAGACATTTAGCCATGTGGTCAAACCTACCACGATTCACGTTGTTTAATCTCTTGTCGTTTCTCATAAATGGCCAATGTGACAATTGGATGTCAATAATGCATTTCTTCATGGAGATCTTCATAAAAGCATTTATATATATATATGGCACAACCACTGGCGTTTATTGATTTTCTTCGACCTTCGCATGTGTCTCTTAAAGAAAGCTATCTATGGCATCAAACAAGCTCCTCGTGCGTGGTTTCACAAACTTGTTTCCGCTCTTACCGACCTCGATTTCAAGGCCTCTCTATCTGATTTATCTTTGTTCATTCGTGCCTTCAACAACTCCCTCACCTTTGTGCTTGTCTACGTGGATGACAACATTATCACGGGCTCTCATGATCACCATGTCACCTCTCTCATTGGTGACCTTGCTTCTTGCTTTTCTCTCAAGGATCTTGGTACTCTACACTATTTCTTGGGGATTCAAGTCTCTCCCACGTCCCATGGCATTCATCTCTCTCAACCAAAGTACATTCGTAAGCTTCTTGTTCGTTCTAAGATGGATGGTTCAAAACCGTGCACCATGTTGGGAAATGACTCAGGGTAAAGCAGGTACAATTTAAAATTTTATGTCATCGCGAGTATGATCTTACCACTTGATCGACAATCATCCACACAGTTTATGGTTCGTGCCACACACACGAGCGAGAATAGGTTTAAAGAACCCTTACCTCTCCAATAAATGGAGGGAGCTTGGCTTGCTTGCCCCTTACTGTCACCCTTGAATGCATCTTGCCTTTGCCTCATTAGATCTTAACTTAGAGATCCTCAAACTTTGCACACCAAGGTGTTAGTTGAGAAGAAGAGAAGATCTAATGCTAGGCGTACTATTCTTTTCCCACACTCGAATCCTTCGACACCTCATTTATCAATCTCAAGTAAGAGATTGATCTACTCTCGAAGCTCGAATCAACACAATCTAAAACTTCATCTTCAACTAAACTCAATCAAGCAAGTAAAGAGGAAGAAGACCAAGACCAGTCGGCTCAAAACTAGGCCGATCGGCTAAGATGAGGAACGGTGACCGGTGATGGTGGAGCTTGGTCGAATGGTGGTGGAGAGGCGGTGGAGAGGCCGGAGATGAAGCGACACGGCTCAGATCCAAGTCAAAGACTTCTCTCCCAAGCAAACTCTCCACTCCTCATTATGTTGATCGAGTCAACTACACTCTCATCCACTTGGTCAATTCCCGTAGTTGACCAAGTTTGACTTTCGTCAATCTTTCTTTTTCTTTTGACCATAACTTTGGATCTACAAGTCCAAATCGCACGTTCCACATATTCACGCGATTGCCTCTTAATTCTCTACATTATGATGCATCTCACATGATCATAGAACTGAGAATTAATGGCTCCATTACATGTTTAATCTAATTAAACATTTCCTCAGTTAATCGACTCGTCATTGTACAATCATTGTACGTCTTTGATTCGATTGACATTCATCACCATCATGTGTTGAATTAATGTCATATTATGTCCAACATAATTATGTACTACTAGATATATAAACTCTGTGATATCTCAACCAGTGACCTTTTAGGTGTGACCGGTTTGGATCCGTATTGATTGCCATGGAACACCAATTTCACAAGTTGTGAGAGACATCTAGCACTATACATCAAGATTCTCAATCAATACAGGCGATATGTAACCATACAGTATCACCATCCAATATAGACAGTATATAATACACTACCTGTGTTATGTCCAATGTCACATGATATCTGTAATGATAAGCGCAAGTGAGGATTGTGTCATCCATGTTATCTTATATATTATGTTTCTTGATTCCAGAGTTAATTATACGTATGATTCATCTTGGATCATACTGCATGCATATATAATCTAACTCTATCAAGGAGCCCTCTAAGATATCATCACTCACACAGTATTCGCCAGATACCGTATGAGGGACATTAGTCTTCTTGACAGTCGCGAACTACTTTAACATAAGTTCCACATATCGAGAAGTTTCCCTTATGACTCCTTATCAGTGAGCGTTAGACAACAACCACATGTTGCCTATGCAAGAACATCGAATGTCTCAGACATGAGATCATAACACTACATGAACATTAATGACAGAATCCAGTTAATGTTCAAGTAAAAAGTAATGGTTTATCCAATGTCATATCTCCACGATATGCATCTATGAGATTAAACCGACTATACTTTGTCGTGGGATCTTTGAAACATGATCTCTCATTAATCCTCACGCTGATCTCATTTGTAATTAGAGTTTCTTGCTAATTACCTTGATCAGGGATTATTTAGAGTATATTACTTCTTTATTCATAGTGTCTCATAATACGGAGTCCTCAACTCCTAATGAACTATTAAGTAATCATAACTCAAGGCAAAAATTGAACTAGTCAACCATTCTATGAACTATATCATAAAGCAAATTATTTGCTCTAGGACACTAACACTATCACACCACTCCTTGCGCACCCGGTCTAACTCTTTCCAAGTTTGATGGCTCTCCTATGGCTGAACCCCACCTATACCGTAGCGTGGTTGGTGCTCTCCAATATGCAATCATTACGAGACTGGACATCACCTATGGGTGAATAAGGCGTCTCAATTCATGCACTCTCCAACCGATGAGCATTGGGGAGCAGTCAAGCGTATCCTACGATATCTAAAAGGTACTATTTCTCATGGCCTTCATATTCATGCATCATCTTCTTTTGATCTTCATGCTTATTCCGATGCGGATTGGGCAGGATGCCCGGATGATAGAAGATCCACCACCGGATTTTGTGTTTTTCTTGGGTCAAATTTACTTTCATGGGGTTCGAAAAATCAATACACTGTGTCTCGTTCTAGTACGGAAGCGGAGTATCAAAGCATGGCCATTTCTTGTGCCAAACTCATTTGGATACAACACCTCTTGAAAGAACTTCATGTCCCTCTACTAAACAAACCGTCCCTATGGTGCGACAATCTAGGTACAATGTTCCTAGCATCTAACCCCGTCCTTCATGCACACACAAAACACATCAAAATTGACTACCACTTTGTACGAGAAAGGGTACTTCTAAAGAATTGATGGTGCGGTTCATTTGCTCAAAAAGATCAACTCACCAATCTTCTCACCAAGAGGGACTGGCTTCACCACGCCTACAGCTTCTTTGTTGACCCTTCGCTTGAGGGCGGTATTAGACAACAATATCTAGGCTTGTGTATCAGTGTGTATAGGAATAGTTTACTCTAACTGCATTCTGTTATTGCAGTTAGACAATTAAACAACGCTTGTGGCTGTGTTGTAATTGGACATCTCATGAAATACAATTCAATTCTGATATTCAGCTTTACATGAGTTTCTTTAGTAGAGCATTTTTTAAATCTAGTATTCGATTAACTATTTAAACCCGATTCGCTATTTTTTTACCTCCCAACGAAAATCCTGAATTTGCTCCGGAAAAAACCGTTACCTGTACCGGTCTTATTGGATACGGTTCAGGTCAGTTAAACAGGTAAAAGGGTACCATTGACACCCCTAGCGTGATTGTACAAATGTTTCTAGCTTTACCGAGATGGAAATTAATTCAATTAATTCTTTTTATTTTTTTGAAAGCTTTCCAGAGGGTGCGAAGTGGTGAGTGGGGCTCAAACTCTCGACCTTTGAGTATCCAACAGTCCTAAGACTTTTTTCTAACCAACTGTGCTACTGCCCCATTCTCTGACTTTTTGGGCTTTCCTAAAAGAAAAGCTAGAGAACCTTTCTATACCTGGATAGAATTAATTTCAAATTTTCATCCACCCTTTATTCTACATATATATGAAGAAATTCGTACAAATTTTTTAAAGATGTGTTATTGTTAATAGCCGATGTTTACAAATCAAATCAATCTTATATTATACATGCTTATATGCTTGTAAGTCGACTGCAATATTTGTTATATCTTTTGTGTAGGAGTTCTGTGTAAGACAAATCATAATATAGATTTAGAAGTTCTGTTTTGTGTAGGAGTAAGTATAAGAATTAATTAATTAATTAATTCCATGTTAATAATAACACAAAAGTACATATATGGTCTAATTATATTAGAGCGTACCATGATGATAGCTTTGATATTGTTTCTGGTAAGCCTGAGGCTGTTTTGCAAATTATCTCCATCTTCTCCCCCTTTACCACCCTCCAATTCTACCATATATGCCAACATGTCATCCACCATATCGGCATCCACGTCGTCACTACTCTTCCGGTTCTTCATGTGTTCATCTATGATCTTATCAATGAACCAGTCAAGCGACTCGCGCGCTGCTTTGAGTCGCTTATTGATCCCTTGTATATCGATCCAACCTAGCCATGGGATGAAATCTCCGATATTAAATGCGCCAAAGAGTTTAGAGAACTCTTGCAAAATTGATATGAGCTCATGTTGGTTTTCATTTCCTTGTGCTCCAAAGGCTGCTCTGAAGGTTATGTTTGTTGTCATATTAAATATGAGTTCACCGAGGTTTACAGCAGTGCCTGGAGTGTTGTTTGCAACAGAACGAATCATTGAATCAACCTAAAACATGAAGGGTTAAAACTTAGCTTTCAGAAAGACCATATTTGTTTAAAATTTGTACATCATAAACAAAAAAAAACATATCATCGGAGTAGACGACCTCTTCGCGAACTGAGGCCCAGGATTCAGCCCGCTTCCGGCTGAAGAGCTTTATGACACAAAGTTTACGCATTTGGCGCCAGAAGGGTCCGTAATGAGCAAACACCATATCAGCACGGTTGTATGTCAGATAAGTAACGCAATGGTGGCCGGACGATTCGAGAAGACATTATCTTGAACCTTTTAACAATGGCAAATTCAGAAAAAAACATTAGTTGGTAGTAGCTTAAAAGCGGTAAAAAAAACATTATGCTTTTCGAGTAATTGACTGAGTAACTGGTACCTGAAGCACCTGGCGCGCCATCTCTGGACTGGAGACAGCAAAGGCATGGAGAAAGCCGAGGCGAAGATAAAGGAGGCCGGTACCATAGCGCTCTGCCAAAGCTGCCAGGCGATGGTGTGTCAAGGCACCCATCATTAGCATGTTGCCAATGATGGGTAGTCGTAGTGGTCCCGGAGGGAATGGAGCCTTGTGCCGGTCCCGCCAGACCTTGAAAACAATGAAGAGTGTGATGCATATAATTGGCAACAACACTGGGTCTTGAAGCAACTCCATGGTCTTAATTAGTTTGTATTGTCTCAGAAATCTGAGTTTGATTTGGTGAGTTTAACAAGTGATTCAGTGGTAGTTATACTTGCTTGAGATGGAAAGAATATGTAGAGGTGGGGGTATTTATAGCTTGGAGGATTGGAGAATTATTACTTTTTTCCTGTAGGCAAGGGTCATACAGCAAAAGTAAATTGAAAATATAAAATTAAGAGGTCCTTATTTGGTTTTAACCATGTGTTATTCGTTAATCCGAATTCGCTTCCTCAAAGATATCTCAAATTTTGAGTTGAGTTCAGCACGAATCTTATAAAAAAATTAAATTATTGAAATCGATTTACTTCACGAGTATATGTGTTTATATGCAAAATTTATAAAATTTTCGAATTAATTTAAAGTCAAGCAGTCAGAAAAAAAAAGTTGTAATTTAAATTTAATACATTTGTTTTTTTTTAACCTTTTAACTTTATACTAATTAATTCGAAAATTAATTAATATACAAATCACTCGTAAAGTGATTTTTGAATGAATTCAATCCGAAAAGTTTCGAAATTAAACTCTTCATGAGATTTGATGAGCTTAAAAATACTCTAATTTTAATTTAAAATTTATTGATCAATATATTGTTTGGAATATGAATTCTAAATATATACAATCAGGCAATTGATCAAGATATAATGGTAAAACAAGTCATTCAAACACATAATGTATCAGAACTTTTCAATTCCATCAATTCACAATCATGTCTGGATCAGTATAGACAAGTACTCACAATTTTGAATAGAAAAGATCCTCTGAATCAGAACCAGGATGACATCTCATGGAATCTAAGCACTACAAAAGACTTCAGGGTGAACAGTGCATGCATACAAGGGTATAAAAGATGAACCAAGAATACAAGTTCTTATTCACAGAGTATGGAAAATGAAAGTTCCTTCAAGGATGAAAATATTTGCTTGGTTACTATATTATGAGAAGATATTGACAGCTGCAAACCTGACTAAGAGAGAATGGAATTTACCCAGTATGTGTGTCCTTTGCAGACAGAACAGTGAGTCAATCAGGCACATGTTCACTGGCATTATATGAAGCTGTAACAAATCTGTTCCAAGCTCCAGCAAGTAAATATTAATGTTTGATAGCAGTGAAGTAGATGAAATTATTTTCAATAAAAAAAAATTAATTGTATTCTTACTTCATTTGTTTATTAGTTGTGTTGAGTGAGTAAATAATGTATAAATAAGTCCGATTTTTAAATTTTTTTTTATGCATATTTCAAAGTTTCTAAATTTATAATTTAAAATCAATTCTATAATAAAGTCAAATTCAATCATGTCATAAATTCATAATTTCAAATGACCAATTAAAATTCAAGCTACGAAAAGGTCTCATAACTTCAACATTAATCATAACAATAACGACAACAATAAGAGAGGACAATATTTCAAATCAAATCAATTCTTCAAATAAATAACACTTAGGCGTTATCAGACAACTTTCAAATGGTAATATTCTGATAATAACACTTTAATAACAACATTCTGTAGTGGTATCCAATTTGAAAGTTGAAATTGATGTTTGAATAAATATTCTGATCAATCAAGAAGCTATGATTAATTTACAGAAACGCCATACCATCACATTTGACTTTATATAATAAAATATATATATATTGCAATAATGATACATATATTAATATATGTCATTATTGGAAGAAGAACCCCATATAAATAAAAAAAATTCAGAAACTTATCTGTAGGTGCAGAATAAGCCAAAAACTTAAAACCTAGAGATCTATATGATAACATATGATAATATATCTTTTAATTGCTTTACAAAACATGACACGTTCTATTTGGCGCTGGTGTATGTACATACTCTAAAAACATGTCACAGTTGTAAACCATGATTGCTAATACTTCTACATGCACACTCCAACGACAACAGGTGCAGATCACTACTGTTTCTCCAGTCTCAAATTCGTTGGTTTGCATGATTGATGGTTCATGGTCACAAGGTTGGTAAGGTGGAATTGAATTTACAGTTATGCAAGGTAGCTCCCTTCTTGTTTATAAATCGTCGGCGTGTAAAGCTTGCTGTCCTATTAATCGGAAGCAATGGCACTTGAGATATGCTGCAAATGACTTACAACCTCCAACTGGTATGGACCGGAGAGCCTTCACACAAGTGTTCAATGTTTGGAAAGCATTCAAAGAGATACCTGGTTTTCAAATGTTTGTATGTTCCTAGAAGCCAAAACATTTTGGCGGATTATCTTGCAAAAAAAGGAAGATTAGAGGGGTGGGATTATATAGGTTATAGTTTTCCTATGTTCTTACCATAGCTGTTATAAATTTTGATGGTTCCTCTTTTTCTCATTACTAAGGTATTAGCTAGCTAGAGGAAGTTGATAAGTTGTAATATGTGACTGATGTACTGGTACTTATATAATAGGTGACTGATGTACGTACTGGTACAGCCTACGGGCTTTTTAAATTAAAAAAAAAATTGTGTAGGAAGTCACTGATGAGTTGTTCATAGAAAATCACAATTGCGTGGATTGCGACTGTTGGCAACAGCTGCCTATTTTTTCTATTTTTCTTTTCGCTGATATCGAAATTTAAAATGCGGGAGCATGATATAGAGTCATAAAAAAGCCAACTTTTGACGAAGTAAAATTATCTGTACCTTACCAGCTGAAGTAAATTTGGATGGATGAAATGAAGTCTTGATCCTCTTAATTCATTAAAAGCTAGCACTCCTCTCTATGAATAGCTTACTTCATCCTTCACTTGTCATTTAGTTCAATAATAATATAAATATACACTCTTTCTTGTATGCAATTGTCTAAAATCACTCCTCTTTTGATAGGACTTGAATGAATAAATAGCTCGCTTCATCCTTCACTTGCCATTTATTTACATAATAATAAAAAAATTACTCTTCTTGTATGTAATTTTTATCAGTACACATGACACCTCCAAAATATGATAAACTATTGCGAGCTTCTCTGATTGAAAATGTCAAATTTTTAATAAGAAAAGTGAAAGATACCAAACCCCGTCCTTTGTCACATTTTTACTAGATATCTTACTGTGTGAATTTATGGTATGCTGAAATCATTTACATTAACATTGCTAGCTCAATGTAAGGCTCCTTTTGGAACCAGCTAAACAAGCTCAAATTCGTTTTTCACTGGTGCACCAGCCACCAGGTGGTTGATTGGTACAGGGACATCCATTTCCTTTTGGCATGACAACTGGAGTGGGACGCTTTTGTTTGTCAGATCTCAAGGAAACCCCCATCTAGGGCTGCACAAAAAATTCGTAGTTCGTAATTCGATTCGAGTTTGATTCGAAAAAAATTATAAAAAATTCGATTCGAAATTGAGTTCGTTCGAAATTAATTCAAACCAAACTTAGTTCGAAATTAATTCAAACCAAACTCAAACTGGACCTAGTTCGTTCGAAATAGGTTCGCAAACCAAACTTAGTTCGAAATTAACTCAAACGTGAACCGTTAATTTCCGCTGATAATGAACTTTAATGTTTTATTTAGGATAATATTTGGGTTTGTAATAATTCTAAGACTTTGGTGATTGTTCTGTACTTCTATTGATATTTAAATTGTACTTTGAATACTTTGGATATTTGAAAACTTTGGTGATGTTGCTCCTGTTGGCTATTTGAAAAACTTAGATTCTGTGATTGTACTGAACTTTGATTGATTGTACTAAATTTTGGTGTTTGATATAAATTTTGGTATTTGTAATGAACTTTGATATAAACTTTGGTGTGCTGTGTAATTAGAATTCAGAATGCTTGAGTTTTATTGAAGTGCTATAATATCGAACTATGGCCCAGCCATAACTCATAACTCGTAAGTCGTAACAAAGTTCGTAAAAATTCGAAATTGAGTTCGTAAAAAAATCGATTCGAAATTGAGGTCGTTCGAAATTAATTCAAACCAAACTTAATTCAAAATTAATTTAAACCAAACTCAAACTAGAGGTAAATTCGATTCAGTTCGGTTCGTTTGCAGCCCTACCCCCGTCCACAGTTAAACACTATACCTATGATTTCACCCTATATGCCTAAAGGATGCCTATGATTTCAGGCATGAGCTGCCCCCCCAGATGATTGAGCCCGTGTCCTTCTCTGACAGGGCTGATATGCTAATTTGGCGGTGGGAGGTTTCGGGTAATTTCTCGAGCAAATCAGCATATGAAGCATTGGTAGTGCTAGTGCTTGGTTCATTAAGTTAATGAGCGAGTCAACTTAAGTTGAGAAGACAATAATGAGTTAACTTCTCAATTTCAGGTTGTTTGGAAGTATGCAGTTCCACCGTCACTGCGGATTTTTGCTTTTCTTACTCTAAAAGATAAAACACTGACATGAGATGTACTTGAAAGGCGTGGTGCTATATGAGACACATCATGTGTCATGTACTCGGTTGGCCATAGAGAAACTGCTCTCCACCTGTTCTTTAGGTGCTCCTATGCAATGGCAACTTGGGATAGGGTGGCTCTGCTAAGGGGCAAAAATTGGATGACCCTAGGTGACTCGGTACAAGACACTTGGCGGAAGTCGTGGAGGGTTATTCGTACAGGGGGCGCAATGAGGTTCAAATAATGGAATGCAGCATTCATGGCTGTGTGCTATGCTGTGGAAAGAAAGAAATGCGCGGGTGTTTGAGTGTTTCGTGCATCTAAGATGTCTGTTCACTGCTTGGCTCCAATGACAGTACAGTTGGGAGGATTGTGGTTTAATACTGTAATTAGCTAGATAGGCGGGTCTGTTTCTTTTTATATGTTGAAATCATCCCTGTAGTTTGTAACAGTGGATGTAGATAGCCACTATCAGGTTTTTCAAAAAAAAAAAAATGCTCTTGCTTTGTGTTTCCCCCCAAGCATTGCTTTTTTACTTTGTAATCCATCTAATTTAGAAATTAAATTAACATAAACAACCTGTCACCTTGTTTACCAAATTAATTCCTCTTTCAAAAGTTCAACAAACACCTTCTTCAAGAGTTGGAATAGCCATGCAAATAAACAAATAAAGCACACGGCAACAGAGCAATTTTACCAAAATTAGGCATCTGAATCTACTTCCACTATAAAATTTCAGTAATATACAAGTGAAGTAACTCATTCAAGTATGTGTAAAAAGCATATGATACCAAACTCTAATAAACTCCTCTACTCCTAAGCATCAAGTGCAAGCGAAATTGTAATACCAAAAATAAATATCTTACTTTGATATCAAGGCTTCCTCCAAGAAGATCTTGGGCCCTTTTTACTAGTTCCAAATTTATAGGTATTACCGGGTTTATCGGACCTCGAATTTGTAGTATAAGGTTTCTTATAAGATCTGGGTTTTCTAGCACTATTTGCGGGTTTTGGGGTCTCTTCCTTTTTCATTTTGGAGAGGCTAGGCCGGTATAAAATGATAGATCGACCAATCTGACCAATTGCAACTGAACCTGTTGACTCTTCCAGTAGTCTTACAACATTTATAAACTCTTCAGGACAGTTGCCATGCACCTTTAACTGCAGTTACCATCAGGTGCCAGTTGGTTATTTATGATTCAGTAGTAAACAATGATGAATTAAAAGCACTGTTTAGAACCAGGGATTAACCATTTGTTATGGTTTTTATTATAGTATGTTATGTACTGCCAAAGTTTCAGCTTATCTTTTCTATAATGTACTATCGTAGTGCATAATGGTCCATACTATGGATTAATATCTCCATTATCAAAGTCCAAACAATCAATCTGAACTATTTAACATGATCTCCATATGAAAATATACTTATAGATCAAATTTTATATTTTTTCAAGTTTTTTTACTATTTTTTTAGATAGGTAGAAAGTCACTTGATCTAAAAGATTTTAGGTCATTCAAAAGTACTGATTTTCTACATATCTAGAAAAATAGTAAAAATATTCTAAAAAAATGTAAAATTTAGTCCGCAAGTGCATATTTATATGAAAATCATGTTGATATGTAGTATGAACCAATTTGCACCTATACATAGTACCATAGCCTCACTCTTTAATATAATTTGGTTGAACACAAGGCCTAACTACGACATATAGTTAATTAAGTAAAAATTTGAGGTTAATCTTAATATTCTTTAACTAGGGAATGCTAATTCAAAAGGGGGAGAGAGAGAGAGAGACCTTGAGAAGCTCATTGGCCTCGAGAAGTTGTACAAAAGATGCAGCAACAGCAGGTGTGACGCCAGATTTGCCGACTTGCTGGTACTTGAGCTTCTTACCAAGACTGTGAGCATAGGAAGCCAATTCCTTCTTCTCCTTGACAGTCAATTGAGGCACTGGAAATCTAGGCAGCACCACGTTTATCTCTTCTTCCTGTTCTTTGTTTTCATCAGAGACTTCCAACTCGGGCGATTTAGCATCGGTATCAAGAAGAGGAGGGGTGGCGATGGCGGTGTGCGTTGAGATGTGGCGAAGAGGAGGGGAATGGAGAGGATTAGAGAAGGTGAGAGGGGAGAAGAGACGGGAAGGGAGAGAAATGGGGCGGTGGAGAGAGAAGCGGAGGAGTGGGGCGTAGAGGGAGAGTGCGGCCATGGTGTTTGATGAAATGGTTGTGAGAGTGATCGATGGATAAGGAGTGAGGTACTTGGGCGAATTCATATCACCTGAGGTAACATAATATTTTTGTTTAATTCCGGACCGTCCGATCAGAATCCGCACGAATATTAAAGGGACCGGATTCTGATCAGACGTCCGGCTCTAAAAAGAAATATTCTGTTACCTCAGAGGATATTGACTCGTGAGGTACTTGCGCTGGGATATCAAATGAGCATCGTTAGCCCATTGTTATTTGATTTTAAATATCACGAACTATAATTTTCTCCGATAAAATCTATTTTATTCGTGAAGAGGGTTCAAATCAGTGTTCTAAATAGCGTGCTATAGCGGCGCTATAACGTTTTTGGACCCTAAACGCTAAGCTATGATATCAAAATGCGCTAATTGAGCTACGGCCGCTATAGCGTGTAGTGCAAATAACGCGCGCTATGCATAATGGGCTTTTTAGGCAATTTATGTGGGCTTTAAATAAAGACAAAAAAAAGTTAAATAAAAGCCCAAACCGAAATCAATTGAAAACTTGTTGCTACATAATCATGATGCTTAAGATATTTTGAATAGAAAAATATCGATTGTTTATGATATTACTATAGATATTTTGAACTGCAATTTGGACTTTGTACTTGTTCAATATGAATATTATAATTTCTTAATTAATTTGGTGTTATTTATTGTTCTATGAGACTTTATATAATATTGATATTTAGTACAAATATATAATATATTTTTTGTAAAAAAAAAAAACGCTATGTAGCATAGCTTCCGCTATAGCTTTTTTTGTAGCATTCCCGCTATGACGCTATAAACGTTATTTAAAACATTAGTTCAAATGCATCATAATTTTTGTGTTCTAATATGCTCTACATATTTTATCTCTATTTTCAAAGTCCGAACAGTCGATCCGAACCGTTCAACATGATCTTCATAATAAAATATGTTTGGAGACCAAATTTTATATTTTTTAGAATTTTTTACTATTTTTTTAGATAGGTACAATATCACTTTATCGGATGGTCCAGAATCTCCTTAAAAAAGTGATTTTGTACCTATCTAAAAAAATAGTAAAAAAATTCTAAAAAATATAAAATTTGATATCCAAGTATATTTTATTATGAAGATCATGTTGAGCGGTTCAGATCGACTGTTCGGACTTTGAAAATGGAGATAAAGAATGTGGAGCATATTGGAGCACAAAAATAATGGTGCATTTGAACCCTCCTCTTTATATATATATATAATTTTGCACTATTCATTCAGTGCTGGCACCTTCCCAGCCATTGGATTGGTGTCCAACGGAATCTAATAAATCTTGAGAGTTGCCATTGCGTTTCTTAGAGTTCTTCGTTGATTTTCTTTATTTGTCATATGCATGGATTCTTACAACTATTTTTTGCAGATGAACAGTGTTCTTCGCTGAAATAGAACACTGAAATTGACGTTCTAAGCTGGACTCCGCTGGCTTCTCCTTTCTTGGTACAATTTTTAAAACCTATTGTAGTTTTTTTTTTTAAATCAGCTGATGAAAGTAATAAGGATTGTAGTTTGTAAAATGGAATCAAAAGAATGGAAATAAGGAGTGAATATTTGTATTCGGTTTATGAATTGCAATTCTTTGAGTTCTTCATTGATTTGTTGGTCTATTATTGTGTTCTATTGATGTTGGCATCGAATGGACTGACATTGTTAAGAATGTACAAATTCTTCCGTTCCTTTGCTTCCAAATAAACCAGATTGTACATGTAAACCAGCATTTTCAGACTTCTATATTACCATTATTCACTGTTCTTACATTATTTATGGAATTGAATGAAGTATGGTACGTGCTTTTCACTGGAAACCATCCTTTTAATGTGTTTTTCTTTTGATAGGTGAGAGCTAGCTTGATATGTGACATCCAAAGTAGCAAAGCAGCCTTGAATCTTTGTTCTGCTATGACAAGCCAGTACCTGAAGAAAAGATAGAGAAACCAGTCGGTACATCTCTGAGTAAAAAGGACATTGGAAACAAGCCTCCTGTAGCAACTATGTCAAGGGGGTTGTCCTTTGTACAACTTGTAATGGGTTGGGTCTGTATGTCGACTCAATCCTTTGAGAGCCAAGGCAATCATCGTCAAGGTTAGATGTCTAGGTAAGAACTGAAACCCTAAACCCCAACCCCAAACCAAAAACAAATAATAAATAAAAGTATAAATAATGTTGTCCTAATAATGACACCTCTGAGTAAAAAGGACGTTGGTTTTGTCACGACATGACACCTCTGGAAGCGCGCCAGGCGAACAACCAGGCGATTCTGCAGTCCATTCAGCGACGGGAATAACTCACGACGACAGCCATCCGAAGACTAACCTATGCACAGGCGGTCCAGCAGCAACGCTCATCTCACCAGAACTATACACCAAGCCCATACCCACCCCGCAGCCCAGACCTCACAACACCAACCGCAACTGATCCACCACCCTCAAAAGCACAAGGAACCCCCAACCACCGCATTAATGGCTGCATTAACACCCCACTGGAACCTACATCACAAATACTGGAACCTAACAACAAAATGCTTCAACAGGAAGGGTGGACTCTGGTCACCCGTCGAAAGAACAGAACTTTTCATCAAAACAACACCCAGCCTATAGCACTTAACACAAAACGAGACCACGCATGGTTACTGCAGCAACGAAGGTGCTTTAAGTGTTTCCTCAAGGGACATCAGAAGCAGCACTGCAACCGGACCATCAGGTGCCTTAAATGCAACCAAGCAGGGCATATCTCCAAACACTGCATCAACAATATTAACGGAGGAACCTTTACAGCTAAGGAACCCAACAGGTTTGAGGCACCTTTGACAAACGGAGAGAAACCTAGACAGATCCCACCTTTGTTCAATGGTAAGAACCAAGCCTCCTCCAGCTTTCTGCAGCAGCAACACACAACACTTCTTCAACAGGGAAGGTGCCTTAAATGCTTTCTCAGAGGACACACCAAGCAGCACTGCACCCGGCTAGTAAAGTGTTACCAATGTAACAAAGCTGGTCATACTGCTAAAAGATGCAAGCTGAACCCCATTAATGCTACACCACCTCATGACACCACCCGTCTTATAAAGGTCACGGTAGAGCAGCCTCAACATACCCAACCAGCAAACAGAGCCCCTAACTCAGATACACACCATCTCAAACACATGGAGAACATCTCAAACTGGGAGACTATGGATCTTATGGATCCCGACGATTTTGAGGATGGCCGAAGAGAATCTCTCAGGGTGTTTCTCCCACCTAGAACCCCATTGCGCTCGATCAACTCCTTCTTAGAGAGATCGGCATTGGTGTTAGCAGGACCCCATCAAATCAACCGATACGTCGCACACCGCCTTGCCGTCAAGTTAGCGAACTACTTCAATATGCAGCCCCGTGACTTCCCAATCTCACGTGTCCATCAGAACTACAGCAACTTCCTAGTGCGCTTCCCGAACGCAAACCTCAGAGATCAAGCAGTAGCCGTGTGCGTGTTCACATTGGGACCAAACATGCACCTGCAGTTGGTTGAATGGACACCGGGTATGGGGGTGTCTATGACCCGGTCACCCACAAGGCTAGACTGCGGCTCTACGGCCTACCCAATCACAACTGGAATATACACGCTCTTGATATTCTCGTCTCGGGCTTTGGCCATCTCCTTCGCGTCGAACCATTCTACGCCACTGGTAACCACCAGGAGATAAGAATACTAGTGGGCTGCTTTCACCCGATAAACATACCGCGGACAATCGATTTATCAGAGGAGCCACACTTGTGCATAGTCCATGTGGTGATTGAGGGATGGATGCACGACGGTACAACTCACATACCGAGGGATGTCACTAACATCAACGACGACGAAGATCCGTTCGGAGGACCCACTGACGGCCGACGTCGGCAGCATAATATGGTGCAACAAACGAATCAGCAAAGGAGAGACAACGCAACCGGTTCTAACAGCCCTGATTCCGGCAACCATGGCCGTAATACCAACAGACAGGTGCAACACCTCAACCTACTGGAGAGATCACTGGAGGTCACAACGGTTCAAACTACTGGAGGGAATCGATTCATGGGAGAAATCGAAACCGGTGAACAAAAGGCACCTGAGATATTTCCGTATGAGGACCTCATGCTCTGTCTCCTGTTTAAAGCCATGGCCCTTTATGAAAAATCCAAAAGAGGCTCAGGCATTAAATGCACTGGCCAAGAGTCAGCACGCGCATACCTTTCTGGAGAACTGAATGCTAAAGCAGGTCTCACCACCCCAACAATTCTAACTGAAGGAACAAGGAGCCAACAGCATTTGTCCTACCCGGATTTTCTACCATCCCAGCTGGATTCTATGACAGCCCAGGCAGAAATACGGACTGGGCCGACTATAGTGGAAATCATACACGATCAACAGCTACAGGGAGAAGTTAGCACACCACTGGACTCTCCACCGGGCTATGAAAGTCAACAGGCCCAGGAAGGAATCAACACAACAGGGAGTCCGCCGCTGGGCTTTGAAATTCAGCAGGCCCAGGAAGAAAATACCTCACCAAGGAGCCCGCCACCGGGCTTTGAAGACCAACAGGCCCAGGATGGAAATAGCATACCAGAGAGTCTACTGCTGGGCCCGCCACCAGGCTTTGAAGGCCGACAGAACCAGCAAGGAAATATGGCACCCAACAGCCCGCCTTTGGCCTTCAAAGGTCACCAGCCACAACAAGAGGCTTTTGCGCCACTGAGCCAGAAACCGGGCTTTGACGGCAGGCTGCCATTTACAGGCCAAACTCGCAGAAGCTCCAGACTTATGGAAAAACATTCTGGAAAATATGTCTCTATTCTACAGAGGGCTCAGCAAATTAGAGGCGGCAATGAGAATGGGGGAAACGCTACACCAAACAGAAAGAAGAATAAGATCGGACCTCAGCTACAATCGTCATATCTGCAAGACTCGAGTCCACTGACTGCCTATCAGGCGGAGGCGGTTCTGGCACAGGCTGGAATTATTCTAGATGAGACAGCAATGGAAGCCATCAGGGAGAAGGCCGCGGTGCCATTGAGCGGGCCGCAGGAGGTCACCGTGTGAGTGTAGAACAAGGCAAGGTAGTGAAGCTGACAGGTGCTGCTGACTTGACAAAGGTTAACAGAACCATGTATCTTGTGTTAGGAAGTTTAATCTGTTTTAATGATTAGAATTTTAAATTGGGCAAGAGGAAGGGGTAGGCAGGTTAGCAGGCAAGGAGGTGTCAATTGCAATGTAACGGGAGTTGGTTGTGTATTTGCTTTAAGTAGAAATGGAAGTTTAGATGTTCTATGTTTCGATGAATAGCACAACACTGAAAATCATAACCTGGAATGTGAGAGGCATAAATGAACGGCAAAAAAGACTGTCAGTTCGCTAAACAGTTCATATGCATAAACCAGATTTTGTCTGTATTCAAGAAACTAAGCTTGCGGAGACTGACATAAGAATTAAGAACGAGGTGTGTGGCAGAAGTTTAGATGGATTTTTAACATTAGATGCAAGGGGGACTAAAGGAGGGTATTATTGGCATGGCCTACGGCTAGGTTCCAACAACTCGACTCACTGCAAGGAGACTACTGTTTGACGGTAAGGTTTCAAAATCTGCAGGACAACACAGTTTTTATGATAACAGGGGTATATGGGCCATCAACAAGGAGAGGCAGAAGGCACTTTTTTGAGGAATTGAGACAAGCAAAACCAACCGACGGGACACCGTGGCTATTGTGCGGAGATTTTAACCTCACAATCTTGGCTGAAGATAGAACGGACAACACAAATGAATGGCAACATACGCTGCGATTTGCCAATTTGGTGCAAGATTTGGGCTTGTTAAACTTACCCCTGCACGGCCGACGGTTTACATGGTCTAACGAAAGACAAAACCCGCATTTAGCAAGATTGGACCGATTCCTGGTCTCGGATGAGTGGAGCTCGAAATTTGCTAACGCGGAACAAATGGCCTTACCCAACACATCCTCTGACCATTGTCCGTTGATGTACTCGGCAAAAACGGGGTTTGCAAAATCTCGATTCTTTCGCTTTGAGAACCATTGGCTGAGGTCGGATAGATTCAAGAGCATGTTCAAAGAACATTGGGAATTAGAGGAGACAGCAGCTTCCCCTTCACAACTACACAAGAAGCTGCTCAAAATGCAAAAAATAATCACTACATGGGCCAAGGCTTAATATGGACAAATGAAAAAACAAATCCAAGTCTGCACAGATTTCTTAACTTGGAGAGATAGAGTATCTGAGTTGAGACCCCTTACACTCTTAGAGAAATTTATCACTTGCGAAATAAAAAGAAGAATAGTACAACTATCATCAATTGAGGAAGACAAGTGGAGGCAAAGGGCAAAAGCGAAGTGGGAAACAGATGGAGATCGAAATACGAAGTATTTTCATGTGCTGGCATCCAATGCGAAGAGAAGAAGCGCGATATCAACCATTGAATTCAATGGACGGCAATATACAGATCAACGCAACAAGGCAGCCGCATTCTTCAAATTTTACTGTGACTTGATAGGGCAAGAATCGGCACAGTACCCGAACATCAATTGGACCAGCTTATACCCGACCCCACATGAACTCAGAGATCTTGATAGACCAATCACAGAAGAGGAAATCACGGCTGCGATACGGCAATGGCCAAATGGCAAGAGCCCGGGACCGGATGGTTATACCGGTGAATTTTATAAGGCATTCTCACAGGTGTTAGAGCCGGATCTCTTCCACTGCTTCAATTCGGTGTTTAAAAACCAGGAATCACTGGCACCCCTAAATACGTCCTACATTGTTCTCATACCCAAAAAGGAAGCACCACTGACACCGTCGGATTTCAAACCCATTAGCCTATTACATGGAATTCAGAAAATTTACTCGAAAATCATGGCGAACCGATTGAAGGAGAGAATGCAAGAGTTAGTGGATGATAAACAAACGGGATTTGTAAAGGAAAGACAAATCACAGACGGATTCGTTTATGCACAACAGATTCTACACCACTCGAGTAAAGCAAAAATTCCTATCGCAGTTTTCAAAGCAGACATTAAAAAAGCCTTTGATACCCTGAGTTGGCATTTCCTTCTTCAGATAATGACAGCCTTGGGATTTCCGACGGGATTTGTCAAAACAGTACAACAAGGGATACTTCAAGGCTCTTCACAGATACTAATAAATGGGCTATTGGGGAAAACAATCACCCTAAAGCGAGGAGTGCGACAAGGGGACCCGTTGTCACCGCTCTTGTTCATAATCGGAATGGACTTCCTAGGCCGATGGATGGATAAATTAGTGGCAACAGGAGCGATCAGGTTACCTTTTGCGATCATGAAACCGTGTCTCTTCTACGCAGACGACGCGATCATTTTTGTTAAACCAGAAAGGCAACAACTTCAGGCAGTTAAGGTTCTACTAATGGCATTTGAACGCATTTCGGGGCTGTCCATTAATCTAAACAAATCAGAACTACTGTTTTCAGAGGTGTCAGAAGAGCAGCAACAAGCACTGGTACAGGTCATGGGATGTCGGTTGGGTACATTCCCTCTCATCTATCTCGGCCTCCCTTTATCAAACCGAAAATTACCAAAAACTGCATTCATACCCCTGATAGAAAAAATGAACAAAAGACTTGGTAGTTGGGTTGCCAAGCATCTTACAATTGCGGGACGACTTGTTTTATTGAATGCGGTGCTATCCTCTCTACCGACTTATTTTATGACGGTGTTCAAATTACCAAAATGGGTCATACAAGGTATGGATAGAATACGAAGAAGATTTCTGTGGCACGGAGTCACCCAAGAACAAAGGCGAATGAATTTGGTGGCATGGGAGATAGTATGTAAACCAAAAGAAGATGGAGGGATGGGAGTTAAAAACTTAGAGATTTTCAACAGAGCACTCTTATTGAAGTGGCATTGGTACTGGTCAAGGTCAGAAGACAAAATATGGAAACAAATTTATCGCCTCACTGAGTCCACAAGTTCAGCAGCCATAGGCACCTCCCTAGGGGAAACCTCACTGCGGCTTTTTTTTAACATCTCGGTCACATTTCAACCGGGAAACGGAACCAATATCAGTTTGTGGGAGCACAATTGGGGAGAAGGCACACTCAAACACAGGTTCCCAATTTTATACACATACGCTACAGAGAATGACACCACTCTCCAAGAGGCAATGACACAACAAACACAAACCACCTATCTCCGGCAGCAACTTTCAATCGATGCACAAATGGAATTGGTGCAGATGCTCCAGCTGCTGTCAACTTACACACTCAATGAAGCGACGCATGACGAACTCATATGGAGATGGGACAGTACTGGGCAGTTTACGGTAAGAAGTGCCTACCGGGCATTGATCCGGGGACCAACAATTGGGTCGGATATTTCAAAAATCTGGAAATTAAAAATACCACCTAGAATGAAAGTCTTCAGTTGGCTCATGAGGTTGAATAGAATTCTGACATTGGACAATTTAATTAAGAAAGGGTGGATTATGCCGAATTGGTGTGTTCTATGTAAAAATCAAGCGGAGTCGGTAGATCATATGTTCAACAGCCGTAGTTTAGCTACTGCACTGTATGCACAGGTATTTGCAGGAACCAATCTCGGTTATCAACTTAATTGGAGGATGGGCAGCTACACGGATGCCTTAACGGATAACCACCTTAGTGCAAAAACAAAGGGAGTGCTACTGGTCACACAATTCATTTATGGAGGGAGAGGGGGGCGAGAATATTCAGAGACTCCACCAAAGATGTAATGCAGCTGACACAGGAGGTAACAACCCAGCTCATGTACATGGAGTTGAAGAAATTCAAGTAATTGCCAAACAGAACACTGGCTCATGCAACAGCGACTTTTTAATTTTTGTTCCACTTTTATTCTCAAACTTGCTTCCAGTTGATTTCATCTTTATGGACTTTGCTTTGTGCTCAACTGTTTGAGCAATTTATTTGTGTTTTTAGGTGGTGGTTACCACTCTCATGTAACTGAACCCTTTCTTTAATATAACTGAGAGCATGACTCTCATTTCTATTCAAAAAAAATGTTGTCCTAAGGTTTGTGTATAATTGTTGTTTAACATTACATTGGCAAATTAACTCCTACCGAAATATTTACAGTGGTATGTCTTATACCTTAACAATTTGGGTGACAGGTATAATCTAATCTACAGAGATACTGTCGTCTAGTTTGTGCATTTGCCCTGGATCTATATGGAATATTATGTCATTTAGGTATTTTCTTTGCCAATTTTTGCCTCTTCTATGAAAATTGTTCCATATTATATTGTAAACCCTTTATAGATGTCCAATCTTATAAACTTAGAGTACATGTGCCCCTTCTAACCTGCAAAAGCTGTGGTAAGTATACTGCAAGGGCTATTCATTCTAGATTGCGTAGACTTAATATGAGAGTGAAAAAGCCCATGCTCATTTATTTCAGTGTATAATTTGGAAATGTTGAGCTAATCTCAGACCTTATTTTTAATAAAGGAACTAAAGGGGTTTCTCCGAAAATAAGAATCATTTTGCCTATTTTCCTATATGTAAATGTTGTACTTCTTTCCATTTTAATTGGAAGGCTTTTTGTTGGTAAAGGATGAATTTGTCTAGATACTCCTTCTTGAAAGCATTAAAGCTGTATGATATTTATATTATTATTGGGTTATCAAGAAAATGTAGATGTGATGACATTTATATTTATATATTCTTTAATAATTTAGGTTGATAAACATTGAGAAATTAAAGAAAAATGTATATACTACTCTTAATTTATTTATGTACTATTTTATTATATGTAAGCTAATACCACATAATATGTATTGTTTTCATTTTGTTATATTAACAATTAACTCATACAACATAACTTTTCTAGTTATTCATTAATCTTTGTCATTTTGTCTTATCTCTTTAAAGACTAACATATTAACTTATTATTTAATTGTAATTTAATCCGAAATCTTTTTATTACCATATTAATATTTCAAAATTGTGATCGATATCTGAAAAATTAAAAACTTACTACGCACGCAGCTCAAAACTGCGCATGACCTTACCATTTCAATTCATTCGCGGAGAAAAAATCTCAAATGGGACCCACCATTTCAATTATTTATATAGATAATACTAAAATAATCAAATGGGGTCAGGTCTGATTTTTCAGAAATCGATGGTAAGATTAGAATTTTGAATGATTAAGATAGTAAATATTTTTTTCGGTAATTTAATTTATAATATTTGTTGTTAAAAAAATAAATTCAGAACATTTGATAAATAAACATAATTTTCAATATAACAATTATAAAAAGAATACATATTTGTATTTTATTTCAACCAAATTAAAATTCATTAATTATCAATTTTGCTAATTTATTTTTTAATTTATTTTTCGGTATAATTGGATGACAAGTTTATGAACAAAAACATCATTATGATATAGTAATTAATAAATATTATTATGTTATTATTTAATCATTTAATCATTTTATTTAATTATATTAATAAGAATAATTGTATTAATATCAAGCATTTAGAAAAAAAAAATAGGATATACCACAAATATTTTCGCGATACAACTGAACGCACATTTACACATTTCAGTATATTTCCCACGACTTCCGTGCATATTGGTGGGTATGAATTTCCGCAAATTATTTTGTAGTTTACTGAACTCGAAAAGTCTCATCATGTACAATTTTGTGACAACCGAATAGATCCGTAGTGTTCAAAAAAAGAACAAGAAGATGCTTGCAGAGCAAATTTGATGTGCACAAAACAAAAGTTTGCAAGGGATGAGTTATATATTGCTTAGTTCACGGCGCACTAATTTATAAAAGCTTATTTTATTATAGATAGTATATGAATATGACTTGTTTTGACTTTTGGTCATAACTATTAAATCTGCATACATCTCAAACAGAGAAACTGTAAAATTTAATGAGTATATATTTTGCAAATTAGTAAAACAGTAAAGAAGATTACTTACAACAACAATCTTCTCTCTTTTGACGATTTGTAAAACATATAACAATAGCAAATGCGTAATTTTAATTTCCCGTGAATATAATAGCGAATTTTTTTATTTTCTCATGTTTCCTTTTATCATTACGTATGATGATCTCACAGTAAACGCACAAACCCGGAGAGCATGGGTCATAACACTAGTTAAACTGAAATTAGAATTCAAGCAATAACGTTGTCTAATTGCAAATAAAGAGTAAATTTTTTGACTCATTACTTGCCAGATCAAACTTTTTTAGTTACCACTTTAATATTTCAAAATTTTGTGAAGTATGAAGCTGCACAGGTGGTAACATATAAATTTTATACAAGTTAGTATTTTGAAATATTGAGGTGGTAACTAAAAAATTTTGGCTCGTCAGACGGCAATAAAACTGGAGCATAGTTTCCAAGTTGGATAAATCACGACTCTGCACACGTGGTAACATATAATAAATTTTGGCAAATTCTTCTATGCACTTAAGGACCTATTTGTAAAATGAGCATATTTTCATTTTCAAAGTTCAAACAGTCCATCCGACCGTTCAATATTATCTCCATACTAAAATGTACTTGGAGGTCAAATTTTACATTTTTTTCAATTTTTTTACTATTTATTAAGTATTTTACAAAACTAGTCAAATTAAGACCATTGAATTTTGTACCCATCTTAATAAATAGTAAAAAAAATTCAAAAAAATGTAAAATTTGACCTCCAAGTACATTTTAATATGGAGATAATGTTGAACGGTCGGATCGACTGTTTGAACTTTGAAAATGAAAATATGCTCATTTTACAAATAGGTCCTTAGATGCATACAAGCATCCCTCATAAATTTTTGTACAAATCAATGATAAAGTTAGAATTTTGAAAAATTTAGGTGGTAACTAAAAAAGTTTTTGGCTTGTTGGGGTGAAAACGGATCCGTATTCGAAAATTATATACACATATTCATGCAGATTGTGGTACGAATATGATTTTGAATTATAATTATCTGTATTCAAATAGTAGATATATATCGTAAAATTTAATATATATTATGAAAATATATATCTAATAGTAGATATATACCTAAAATTTAATATATATTATGAAAATATTAATATATATATCTACAGTTATCTGATATACGATTCGATTGTATCCGTCTAATACCTGATCCGAATTTGTATCTCAAAAAAGTGAAAAACAGATATGGATATAATTTTACCACTGTCTGAGTCGACATTTTTATTAATATCCAAAGTTTAATATAAATTATTATTTATGCCCAGAATCCGAGCCTATTTCGAAAAATACCCAAGCCGGCTAGAAAATGGCCGGCTTAGGGGGTATTTTTTTTTTTTTTGGAGACACTATGAAAAGCAAAATAATGAAATCTAACACTGAAAATTTGAATTTTTTTGTTTATATTATTTGTTAGATTACTTCGTTTGATTTATAATTAGCATATTTATACTAAAATACGCTAGATTACTTGAAATTATGTTGAATTACACTAAATTACGTTAAATTACGCTAAATTACAATAACTCCGCTAATTACGCTAAACTACGCAAAATTACGCTAAAGTAGACCGATTCTGTGCCATCTTTCATGAATCATAAAAAATAGTAAAAAAATTCCAAAAATAGTAGAAATTGGTATTCTACAAGTTCATTATGTAACTAATTTACTGAGCTACTTGGATTGAATAATAGAAATGAAAATCTTAATCGGAAACTTCAACTCAAGTTTTAAGGCTCTTCCCTTAGTTTTTTGGCAATTCTGAATTTTGAAAAATGGCAAAGCGGTCAATGACGCATTTGTATTTTATCTGCTTTCCAAAAAGTGGTTATTTGCTGAAATCAGACACTCGCCGTTTTATGGCAGTTTGAAGTTTCGTCGTTGTTTTTTGTCTTCTTAGTGAAGATATCTATTCATATGTAATTTAGCGTAATTTACCGTATTTTATCGTAATGTAATGTAATTTAGTGTAATTTAACTTAATATAGTGTAATTCAACATAATTTCAAGTATTGTAGCGTATTTTAGTATAAATATGCTAATTATATATCAAAAGAAGTAATCTATCAAATAATTTAAACAAAAAAAGACAAATTTTCAGTGTTAGATTTCATTATTTTGTTATTCATAGTTTTTCTAAAAAAAAAAAATTAAAAAAAAAAAAGTAAGCCGGCCCCTAAGCCGGCCATTTCTGGCCGACTTGGGTATTTTTCGAAATAGACTCGGATTCTGGGCATATATAATAATTTTTATTAAACTTTGGATATTAATAAAAATGTCGGCTGTCTGAGCATAGTTTTCCAAATTGGGTATGTGGCGACTCAGTAGACAATGAGATGTGTGCACACACGTTACAGAGAATCTGAAAAAAGATTGAAAAAAAGATTGAAATAGTTTTCTCACTCTCTCACCTCTTCTTTATCCCTCACGAAAAATATCAGCCATGGCGACTCGAACCCTCGTTCGCTACTCCTCCGTACTTCTCTCTGAATGCAGGCGCTCTTCCTCCTTCCAACACCTATCCGCTCCGTGTAGAGTTAGGGTTCCGCGCCAGAGCCCTTTCTTTCCGTTGCGATGCAGCCATGGCGATTCACATCCCGCTTCCTCTGACGAGCAGGACCCACCCCAGGAGGCCGTGCTTAAAGCAATTTCAGGTGAAATGTCTACAAATTTTCTAGAATTTTAGCTTTACGTTGAGATTTTAGAGGTTGATTGAGTGAATTAGCTACTTGTAGTGCTAGGGTCAGGTTTCAGGATCTATTTTAACATTTGTTTGAAATGAAAAAAAAAAAAAAGATTCTGATAATTTATGGTTAAATCCAGAGGTGTCCAAGTCGGAAGGAAGGGTGGCGCAAACTACAAATGTCATAATAGGTGGTACTGTGGCTGATGATTCGACGAACGAATGGATAACTCTTGACAAGAAGGTACATTTTTAATATGCACTAAATTATGTCAATATGCTTTAATGCACTAGTATCCCTTGGTGCCATGAACTTTAGCAAGCATTCGAATCATATGCTTTCTTCATTGCTTGAATTTGGTGTCTTTAAAAGTACGGGGATCAATAGTGGAGACAAGATTTTCCCTGAGCCTAAAAATACCATATATTTTGAGATAAAACTGGGGGTCGCTTGAGCCGGATACTTCACTCATGCAAAGGAAAGGAAATGGATTGATTTATATGCAAGTCTTTTATAGCACTTTTTGCTTATATGCAAGCCTTTTACAATATACACGATATTGATCGTTATTATTTAGTTTCTTAACATCCTATACTTTAATAATTGAATAGTTACTTAAAAGAGATATTCACAATCAACCAACAGGTAAACTCATATCCAACAGTAAGAGGATTTACTGCCATCGGTATTGGAGGTGATGATTTTGTGCAATCAATGGTGGTAGCTGTTGAATCAGTCCTTGAGGAACCAATCCCTGAGGTGTTTTTTCCCTCATACTGTAGAACCATTATTATATTTCTGTTTTGTACATAACTTTCTAATGTGCATCAACTTTTGAAAGATACATAAACAACTTAGTTTATGGTCAAGTGTTTTGTGCTTGAAGTTTGGTTTTCCAAATTATTTTTAGTTTATTTTTTCACAATCTCTACACCATTGAACCCTTAGTTTCATTCTAATTGCATGGATGCTTTTTACATATATCAGGGTAGGGTGTCTCAAAGGCTATCAAAAAGGGGCAAATATGTCTCTGTCAATATTGGACCAATCCGTGTCGTTTCCAGTGAGCAGGTACCACTTCTTTGATCTAATAAAGCAATTAAAGAAAAAATGTTCGAATGTCAAAGGTGATAATATTCAAAGAAAAATGAGGATTGTCAAAATATCTGATATGCTCTCATAAAGTAAGGATGATATTTTTATGTTTGAAATCTTATTGCCAGTGTATTCAGAAGTTGCCAAAAATTGTGTTCTTTCATAGGGGCATAATGTGATACCCCATGTTCGATCACAACAAATTTTTCAGGAAAATCATTTTTATAATTACAATATCACTTGATTGGATGCATGCATTTATTACCAGGTCCAGGCAGTTTATAATGCCATGAGAAGAGATGACAGAATGAAGTACTTTTTGTAGACGATTTAAGCATTGGTGTAAATATACATCTTGATGGAAACCGAAGTATTTTCATGTGGATAAAGTCTGTTGTCTTTTCGTAATTGGGAGCCTTTTTAGGTACAACCTTTTTTCTTTTAAATTAAGTGTGTCGTTGAAAAGGGATGGTATTGTTTCCATAGCATTGTACCAGTTTGAGAAAACTCCCTCTTTTTGTTGTCGAATTTGCATTTTCTTTGGCATAATGAGGTCAGTTGGGACACTTAATTCATGCTGTAATGCATACAGCAAGAATTGTTTGGACACTTAATCTTTATAGAAAGGCTTGTTAACATAACTACAGAAAGTGTCATTTAGATTTTGTAATTTTGGTTTGTAGTCCAAAATTGAATATCTATGATTGCACAATTGGGGTAAGTGGTAGAGTTGGGTAAATTTGTGCTACTTGCATTGATAATTGAGGTTTCTCAGGGGCCTTAATTGCCCATTTGTTGGAGCTGTTACCTACTTGTAGTTTGCCTCTGTGTGTCAGTAGCAAATTTGATCTTTAGTACTGTTAGCATTTTAAAGAAAGTTACTAACCTTTTCTTTTTGTTTCAGAAAAATGGTCTTCAAATTCGCAGCTAAGCTGCTGATAAAGTGCATCTGTTATATGTGCTGTTTTTTTTATTACTGCCACCCGATGTTGATCCCTGTTAGTGTACTTATACATGTATTTCCTAACTTAGACTTTATGTATTGTTCTTTGTTCTTTTCTACCAACGAGGCACTTCAACATGTGTGAACTAGGACGATCCTTGAATTTTGCCTTCGATTATCAACCTACTGTTTGGTACAAACTACAAATCAATGTCTTGATTGCTCAGCTGGTTGGATCCAACCTGAACTCATATATATCTGCTAGTTTTTCTATAAGAATTATTAGAAACGTATGGATGCTAATAATATTCAGTCCCTTCTATCCGAGCTAATAAGAACATGGCATCAACCTGACCAGAACTAGACCCAACTGCACCCATTGCTACTAATTTCTATCCGGCTTTGGTGATGTCCAACCCACCCTTTTGTTAACTTGATTGCTATCAATTTTGTCAGCAGATATTATCAAATTGAATTTATAAATGGAACTCAGTAATACATAACTCATTTATGATTTATGAAATCATGTTGATTACCTGAGAATGACTACCAGTAGTTCGAGGAAACAGCACTACGATGAGCAGGTCCTCAGGGACTGGTAGTTTGAAGTTCCATTAGAACATGTAGCTTTTCATGTGTTGTCTTTTCGTAATTGAGAGCCTTTTTAGGTACAACATTTTTTCTTTTAAATTAAGTGTCCTATTTTTCCATAGCATTGTACCAGTTTGAGAAAATTCCTCTTTGTTCTCGAATTTGTGTGTTCTTTGGCATAATGAGGTCAGTTGGGATTGATTGAGAAAAACTGAAGCTTAATTCATGATGTAATACAGCAAGGGTTGTTTCGACACTTAATCTGTAGGGAAATTTTCCGGTGTACCTATCCAAACTTTCAAAATAGAAAGGCTTGTTAACATATCTACATGAAGTGTCATTTAGAATTTGTAGTTTGGTTTGCAGTCCAAAATTGAATATCTATGATTGCACGATTGGGGTTTCTTGTTCATTTCGTTAAAGTTCGAGTGAGGTTCAGACTCAACCCAAGCAGCTTTGCTTTAAATTTATAAGTGATTACACTTCATTCCTTCTTTCTAAATGATTACACAAGCTGAATTTAAAATAAAAGTTCAAATCCATTGCTAATGAATTAAATTGACAAATGATAATCTCAAAAATATTTAAGAAAAAATTATAAACATATTAGTTGTCTTATAGATTATTTTTCTTTGTCGAAGTTCAAGTTCTGATGCGCTGTAAATTTACATCAAGTTTCATCATTTTTTTTATATGCATAATTTACAGACGCTCTAAATCACATTAAAAAAAATGTCGTATTTTATAATTAGAAATTAATTTTAATTATTGTTAATATTATTGAATTAATCTATAAACCCGTAACCCTTAAAAATCTATAGCCAAATCAATGAAAAATTTCACTGAATGTAATGAACGATCATCCGTTAAAAGAATCAATAAATTTAAACTGCTAGCAAAATCAATAAATCTATACAAACATCACAAATACAAGTTTTCAGACAGTATATATGCAAAGAACTAATTCAACAACCTAGCTTCCCTCCACCTTCGGCTTCAGCAGATTGCACATTTGCTTCTCTAACCAAGGCCGAGAAAGCCCTCAAAGAATAAAAAACCGGCCATGTTTCGGAACCGAAATAAAGCAAAACTTGTTTTTGATATGCATATATCCTCTATATATGAGTGATTTTACTGGCAAGAACACGCTCACGTCTTTCAATGTAGTCAGAAGGGAACCAACCAGCTTTTCCTCGGCATTCCCCTTCAGCCCAGCCATTGCTTGATAACTAAAAATAACCATACAAAATACAGTTGAACAACTGTTGCTTTTAAAGTGCATATCATAAAAAGGAATTTTGCAACAAGTACCAGTACCAGCCTTGTTGGGTAATTCGCAAAAAAACACAGCAAGTTAAAGATCAACACAGAATGTGAACTGAAAAATAAAAAGAGGGACCAGCCTCTATGAAAATTTAAAAAAAAAAAAAAAAAAAAGGGACAAAATTGACAAGATTAAGAAGACTATGGCTTTGTCCTGAACCACTTGTGTTGTTTGCAAAATAAGATTGGTATCACCTGCTTAGATACCTACTACTCAAATTCGGACTGTGAGATTGAAACAAACATATCAGATTCATATAAAAAGGGTCCCCCAAATTCTAAATCGGATGGATCAGGTCCATTCATTTTTTTTTTGTAAAAACAGAGAAAACAGTACCTTGCGCACAACCAAGAAGTCACCAACAGACAAATTAAGCTCCACATCGCTCTCAGCTTGGTATGATTGAATGACCTAAGGAAAAGAGTATATAAAACTAGATAAAGCATTACCTCTCAATACAAGTGCAAATTTCAATAAATTAAAAGAAAACTGAAGAAAGGCACTACATTATCAATGAATTGCAAAAATCCTGTTGTCGACAAAATTTAAAAATAGGTCCCTCAAATCCACTTAAAACAATGGTGTTTTTTTTTAACAATGTGATCAGGAATGAGAAGTGACAATAAGGCACTACTCTATAAGAGTAGAACTAGGGTGTGATGTGCTCACCAAGCCCTTTGGTGAGCACACCTCCAAAAACCGCATTTTCAAAGTTCAAATAGTCGATTCGAACCTTCCAACGTGTTCTTCATATTAAATGTGCTTGGAGACCAAATTTTACATTTTTTGGAAATTTTACTATTTTTCAGAATTTTTGAAAATCAGTGTTTTTTGATTTTTTTTTTATTTAATGAAAAGTGATGATTTTCAAAAATTCTGAAAAAATAGTAAAAAATTTCCAAAAAATGTAAATTTGGTCTCCAAGCACATTTTAATATGAAGAACACGTTGGAAGGTTCGAATCGACTATTTGAACTTTGAAAATACGGTTTTTGGAGGTGTGCTCACCAAAGGGCTTGGTGAGCACATCACACCCTAGTTCTACTCATAGTATAATAATAGACATATCTATTTCAAGGTTCATTGATGCAATATTGTAAGTAACAAGTTTTTAATTAAAATGCTAATATATGTTTTTCAACTGTGGTTGATACTGTCGTTCTGTTCTAGTTAAGCTTACTAATGAATAAAACTAACAGTAGTAAACAAAAGTAACAGCAGGGGACATTCTGTGAAGTTCTCCAACAAAATCCAAAAATTGAAGAGCTAGGGGGTCTTTTAAAAATTTAACGCCAATGTATAACCTCAGCTAAGTAGTATTCCATGGTTTTGATTGCTTGACCAATAGTCTCACTTGCAGACACCCCGTTGACTTCTTCATAAGAGGGAGGAGGTGTCGCTGAATCCAGCAGACCTGGCCGTGGGGCCCCCTCAATTCTCTGACGCTCTGAAACCATCTGGAAAACAAAAGTTCACTTCTTGGTGACACACTTTTTTTCATTTTTTTGTCCAAATTACACCCCAAGCACTAACAAAAAAAAAAAAACAGCTCAGCATCCAAACAGGTCAAGGTAAGTCCATACAATTCGTCTTTATATCCAAACATCCCACAAACTTCATTTCCTTTGCTTAAAACTCCAAACAGGTCAAGGTAACAAAAGTAACTAAATTACCCTACAATTTTTCATCTCAACTTAACTATGACACTCCAAACAGGTCAAGTATTGAAATTCTCTTTATTTGATTTAGCATAATTAAAATTTAAGAATATAGAAGGAAAGACTGAGTTAAAAAGTAGTGAAAATTGTCGTCAATCAATAAAGTGCAAAACATTTTTATGACATTCATTTTAAGGTTGAGTTGTATTCTCCGCTGAAAAATTGCAAGTGGCATATACTGCAAATTCTTGTTGTTTGTCAAAATCCCTTCTTTTGCAAAGAAAGCAAAATGGAACTAACTCGAAAGTACAGCATACGCAATTTAAAAGTTACAAATACCTCTTTTTCAAGTTGCTCAAGAATCTGTAGCGCTTTCTGGTGGTATGCTCGCTCGCATTTGACCTTCAAAAAGAAATTTGTTTGTCAAAAATCATGTCAGACTTCATAATGGAACATTGAGTTGTGTAGATACATAAGAAAACCAAGTCTGAAAGTTATTATATGATGCTGTCTGATTTGCACAACCTCGGCAGAAATATATGGAAAAATAAAAATATAAAAGAAGGTGGTCCTTGCTGAAATCGCTGGAAAACTACCTCTGACTTTTTCTTTCCATCTTTATTTTTTGTTTTTGTTTTCTCAACTGTCTGAGGCAAATAAACCCTAAACTGACAAATGCACCCCCTCATAAATATTTTCCTGATAAAAGCTAGATCAAATTACAAAATTCCCCTCAATTTTCAAACAACTGTTATGGTTCCAAAATCAGCTGTCATCCCTAGCATCGTACGTATATTAGTCAACAAACAAAAGAGACAGTGTATACCGCATTAACAAGACATCACTTGATTAGTATTTCCTATTCTCCCAATGACACTTCAACCAAAAGTAGAGTGTTCAGGAATTAAAATGTGACACGGTGTTAAACTAGGACCTTTTCTGTAATTTAGTAAAAAGAACCAAAAGTTTTGATAATAACAGTTGATACCACGGTGATGAGTTTCTCTAAAGTGGTGCTCTGTTGGTCGGCTTCTACAGCAGCCATGGCAAGAACCGCTTCCTTGCCTAAACGCCCCATGTTTGACTTCAGTTCTCCAAGTTTTGACTCAGCCGTTTCTAATTTTGAATATATATCGCTATTTCCAGGTGATTCTCTTGCTCTCATTTGCCGTTTTGAGACTTCTACAGCCTGTTCAAAAGTGATTTAATTATTCATGTTATATTGCAAGTTATATTGCAGTAAAAAAAAAAAGATTGGGTTAACACCTGTAGAAACTTGAATTAAGCAAAAGATGACCAAATTGACAATAAGCTTTTTTTTTAAATACTTTCTTTTGAATCTCCTCATGAGATAAATTTTGAGACCCAGAGTACACATTATCTCCTAAATTTAAATAGGAGTATATGATAAACACTTGTAATAGTTAGGGACAAAAGTGTGAAGATGCAGCAGGATATACTTTTTCAATCAAACTATCCTAACAATATTTGAGCCTTCTGCAAATGAATCGAATAATATTCAGCCCTAGTCCGAGAAATGTTGTTATTATTTGTAGTTATGCTCCACGGATATGAGTATCGTATCTGATATAATATGGATACAGCAATACGGCATTTTTACAAAAACTTAGGATATGATATTCCTATATACATATTGTAGTTTTTATTATTCCTCCAAAAGGAAACTATATATTGTCAATAAAATAAAATTTTAATTTTTCCAAATAGAAGTATGAAAATAAAAAAAATCAGAAGTATGGAAATCAATGGTTTAAGGTTAATAAAGTACAATTGCACATATGTATCAATGGCTTGATTAACTAAAGAGAATATTAGAAGGATGCACGATTTTAGAAAAAAAAAATCAATTTTATAAATGGATAATATTACAAATGTGTTAATTCAATAATGGGATAGAAAAAGCATAAATATGTATATTTTTTTACAAGGACTGTAATGTAAATTTTAGATTTTGACTTTTGAAAATCAGTGGCACTGCAAAACCTTAGCTTTGAGGATGAGCTCAGTTAGAAGTGAAAAGCAAAGTTATTACTATTTCATATATATAATTGGAGAATATTATTACTGGGGTTTGGTCCACTTTTCATTCCATTGCAATAATTTTAGTCCCACAACAACTGTTTTACTTCCTTGATCTAGGTACCTCTTATAATTACAAGGGCTCCGCACTTAGAAAAATATTAGATTCACCATCTGGCGTATCTGATATGTATTGTTTGCAAATCATAGGCGTATCCATAACAGGTTCGGTTACAGGAGCTAATTTTCCATATCAAGATAACATAGATTTGTACATATGATGAATTAGAGCATGGCATTGCCATTCATTGAACAATTAACACAAGTGTACATAAACTTATGTATGATATTCGTAGATTAGTATAACCCCATACTAAAAATGTGGTTTAATGGCAATATGGCCGGACTTGATATTTAATTCCCAAATGAAGTCGTAAAACGAACAGAATTCTCACTCGATTTGAATAAAAGAATTGGAAAAGATCAGACCACTGGCCATGACTGGTACCAAAACATTACCAACCGGTAAACACAGGCATGCCAACAAACTGATATAGTGAGACAAACCTGAGCTTCGGCTTCTTGGCGAATCCGGTCATATCTCTGTGCCAGGTGGCGCGCATCCTCAAGAGGTGCACCCATCACCATTGCTCTCAGTGTCTCCGCCACCTGTCATACATTCAAACTCAATATATAAATATATATAATATCACTCATAATAAACTCCAAGAAAACCTACTATTGATCATGTTACCCATTTGACCTCATCTGAAATAGAAAAAAAAAAACCTGGCCAAGGGAGCTGAGCATTTCTCTTCGATCCTTCTCTATCTGAAACCGTGCTTTGGAAAAACACATAGCAGCTTTTGATAGAGTACTCCCACTGGTACACGTGTTCTCAGCACCATATTTCTTGCTTTCCTCAGCCAATTTATTTCCTACAATAAATGATTTTAAATTTTTAATCCCATTATAGTAACATAAACAATAAATTCCACCAATGAAAACATTTCATACCGTACCTGTTTCAACCTGCTTGAATCCTGTTACAATGTATCCTTCCACACCACGAACTATGTCCCGCTGAAAATGCTGAAATTTACAAAACAAAAAAAATGCAAAAATTATCATTATATGATAAATACCCATAAATGCAAAAGTGATAAGAGAAAAGATTTAATTGAGACCTTAGCAGTCCTGGTAGATGTGAATAGCTTCTCTAATCTCTGATGTTGCTGTATTTCTGATTCATCAGTAAACAAATTGTCATAGGCTCCATATCCACCAAATTGTTTAAGAACAGCCTGTTTAAATTAGGATCAGATTTTTGATAGCTACACTTCCCAATTATAGGGGTCAAATCAAAGAAGCATTTAATGATTGATAGGGAAATTAAGATAGATCGAGAAAAGGAGAGATGCCTGTTGCTGTCTGGCGACTTGTTCTCTGAGCTTAGAGGCTTGTCTTCGCAGTGACTCCATTGTTGAATTGTCGAGATCTCGAGTAAAACTGTAAAAGAGAGGTGAGATCCGAATTCCTATTTATAATTTATCTACTCTCTCTCTTTCTCTTTCGTTGAAGAGCAATCATCTAATCCATATTCTCTGAGGTAACAGAATATTTATGTTTGGATCACGGCCGTCCGATCGGAATCTGGACCAATCCGGCCTGAGGTGGAACGCACGTGTCTGCTTTAATAGTCGTGCAGATTCGAAATAAACAGTCCAGATTTAAACATAAATATTCTGTTACCTTGGGGGATACGAATTCCCCGATGTCCCGATCCCTGATTTCAAAATGTTCAGAGAATGAGGAGCGTCTCAAAGGTTAAAAAAATAATATGAAGATGGCGAACGTGTTAGAAATATAAAGCGACCACACACTTGACTTTAAAATTATTAAATTAATTTCAAACGAAAAATTTTAACTTTTAAAATCAATGTATATTTTTGTAGATTTATCTATCAAATTTATAAGTTTTTGAATTAACTTAATATAAAATCAAGTAGTAAAAAAATAAGATTTATAAGTTAATTTTAATGCGATTATTTTTCTTTATTATTTAATCTTTTGACATTATACTAAATTAATATAAAAATTTATAAATTTAACATGTAAATGTATCACTTGTGAAGTAGATCGGTTTTAATTGTTTGGATTCGTTGTTTGAAACTAATTCGATATGTTTTGGAGTTAACCTCGTCAAAGATTTGATAAGTTTAAGAACATCATAGTTCTACTCAGCGAGACTATGGTACTTTGTAAATCGTTATCGGTCCGTGCTATGAATTTATGTTTCCTTTTTAAAGTTTAAATTGTCAATCTGAACCGCTTAACATGATCATTTATATGAAAATGTACTTGGAGACCAAATTTTATATTTTTTTAGAAATTTATTTACTGTTTTTTTTAAATAAATAAAAAATCACTATTTTAGGATGATTCAAAATCTTTATATAGGGATATTTTCTACCTATCTAGAAAAAATTTTAAAAAAAATGTAAAATGTAAAATTTATCTCTAAGTAAATTTTTATATAGAAATTATGTTAAAATGTCCTTAAACATTGTAAACAGAGATATTAAATTGATTCATAACACAGACTGTTCTGAACTTTGCAAAATAACATAGCATAAGGTTCCTCCCCATATAATGCTGGACAGATATCCTCCCAGGTACCTGACTCAAGTAAATTGCAACAGCCGGCCCAGATTAATTCTATCTGGGCCAAACTCAATCCGGTGTCTATTGAGATTGTAGGGGAGTCTGTTTTGAGATTCGTGCCATGTTAAATGAGCCGTCCGATCGTAATTTGCTTGAGTCAGGTAACTTGAGTCTTGAGGTGATGTGAATTCTATAATGCTTGCCAGACCAAGATAGGATGGAATTCTTTGAAAAAAGAAAAAGAAAAACAAGGCTCACATGGCGGCTAAAGTGAAACCACTTGCAACTTATCACAAAAGCAGACTTTTGGGTATTTAATTGATTGTGTTTTGCTTAATTTTTATATAACCAACAATGGGTTTTCATTATTAGTTTATGAGTGAGTCCATGGTACTATGCATAGCACGGATTGGTCCGTAATACGGATTAATATTTTCGTTTTCAAAATTCTAACGGTCGATCTGAACTGTTCAACATGATTCCCATTTCATATCATAGAATAATTTGATTTCTCCTCTTATGTATATTGTCACCTAGGCCACAAAGTTTAAAGGAATTAATATCACCTAAGTAACTCATATTTTGGGTTAACAAATTGATTAAAGTTTAATTAAAATACATTATTATATGGGGATCAAATAGAGTTCCTGAACATGTCGCAGTAGTTTTAGTATGATGGATTATATTGATTTCAATTATATTTGACAATAGTGACAACAAATTAATTACTCATCAAATAAAAAAATTTAAAAATTCTAATTATTTTTTCATTAAACAATTTGACAATTAACAATCAAACACAATATATGATTGATTGAATTCCCACACAAATATTCAGGAACCTTTATTACTTTTATTTATTTTTCTATACTTGGTTGGAACGGAATTTTGGAAAGAAGCTAAAGATATGATTGAGAAAATAATTAAAGGCTTTCTAATTTGATTTTGCCATCTGGAGGGATTATTTGATTGGCTCATTTCTTATTTGATTGGCTAATTTTGAATTTGATTGGCTAGGAAGAACTTTAAAAAGGAATTTATAGGTTGTTGTTTTAGAATCAACAAACCAGAAATAGTTTGGAACAACAAATCTGTCCCACCCTATATTAGTATATAACATTTTTAAAATTAAAGAAAATTTAATTTTAGGCACAAAGGAGTCAAAACATATAATAGAAAAATTAGCATATTAAATTTATTTAATCTCTAAATAGTGCAGGATTCAAATTTAGTAATAAAAACGGATGCAATTATATAAAGCTGCTCTCACCTCCTCTTGGCAGTTTATTTTGTTTTCATTTCTTTTATCTCTACCTTATTTTCTTTTTTTCTTTTTTGAAAATACTTGGTAGGGGCTACCAACTCTACCTTATTTTCTTTTTTTTTTGAAAAGGCTTGGTAGAGGCTACCAAGCATATATTAGAAATTATAATATTGATACACAAAAAGCCTCGCTACCTCACTGTATCTCTAAACAATTGCCGGCCTACCTAGCCTCCCTAACAAATACTACAACCAACAGGCAGCGAGAGCAACAAGTTTAAATACAAAAATGGAAAAAACAACAAATTAAACAACCTAGCCGAGACCACCGTTAATCATCCATGCTTCAACCACAGGTTACTATCCTGCCATGCTCTTTCCGCCAGACTACTTGGGTCGATCCGCGCACCACCAAAAACCACCTGGTTCCTGTGTTTCCAAATGGACCATGCAGTGGCAACAAACCTGACTACCCATTGCCCGACCTTACCTCTGCCTCTCAATGTCCTTGAAGACTCCCATATTTGGGGAACTGTACCTCTTGGTTGCATGAGCCGATAGCCCAACCTGGATGAAATCAGATACCAAACATGTGTCGCATAAGGGCAGAGAAAAATAAGGTGGGCTGCCGATTCCGTAGGGCAGTTATCACACATCTGGCATTGGGGATTGACTTCCATTCCTCTTCGTCTCATGATGTCGTGTGTGAGTAGTTTGTCTCGCAGTAACATGACTGCAAACACCCTTACCGTTGGTGGCACCTTAGACTTCCAGATTTCCATGAATGGCCACTTGATCGTTCATATCCCGACTAGAATCCTGTACATCGATTTTGCTGAATACGACCCTCCGTTTTCCCATTTCCATGTAATAATGTCATCCTCATCAGTGAGGTGCAGCAGGCGCAGCTCATCATTGTCAGGAGCGAGGACATGCGAAATGGAGAATGCATCTGCCAGTGAAGCCGTCGGCTGCTCTGGCCGATCCTGTCCCGGGCCAAGCTGTGCCAAGGCCTCTCCCGACCATGCGTCATACCAATACGAGATGCTAGTTCCACTTCCAATATCCCACTGTGTGGAGCGTTGGAATAAATGGTGAATTTTGATCAAATTGTTCCAAAAGAAAGATCCAGCAATCGCCCAAAGATTCGGTCCGTTGATGTAAAGGCCCACCCATCGGATTCTCCTAATCACCGTTGCCCAAAGTGATTCGGGGTCTGACATAAGGCGCCACCACCATCGCAATAAAAGGGCCACATTTGTACTCTGCATGTCCCGAATCCCTAGGCCGCCCCAGACTTTAGGGATGCAAATGGCATCCCAATTAATGAGATGAACTCCTTGAGTCGGGCCCTCATTTCGTCTCCATAAAAAATCCCGTCTAATCTTGTCAATTCGGTTGAGCACCCATTTTGGTAGCCGAAAGCTAGCCATTGTGTAAATGGGTATCGATGACATCACCGAATTGATCAACTGAAGTCGCCCCCCCTCGAGATTAATTTGCCTTTCCAACCCTCTAGTCTCTTCTCAATCTTCTCTATTAATGGCATAAAACTCACTCTCGGGGGTCTACGAATTGTGAGTGGCATGCCCAAATAATTCATTGGGAGAGTCGTGGGGCAGCAGCCAATTAATGTTTGCACTAGCATTTGGCTATTGGTATCAAGGTTTATCGGCACAAACGAGCTTTTCTCAAAGTTGATTTTTAGACCCGATAACTTTGTAAACAACCGTAAGATAATTTTGAGAGTAACAATTGTGCTTACATCCGCGTTAGACACAAATGCCGTATCGTCGGCGTATTGCATGGCGATAATGGATTCCGGCATCCTTGGTGAAATGGGTACCTGTAGGTTTGCATTTGCTACTCCCACCATTTTTTGAATGACATCAACGGCCAAGTTAAAAAGCAATGGCGAGAGCGGGTCGCCTTGTCGCAACCCTCGCTTGTGCCCGAAAAAAGCTGATGCTTCACCATTTATTACCACTCTAGATGAGGCTGAGTTGAGGATTTCTTTGAGCCAGCCGATCCATCTTTGAGAGAACCCCCTTGCAGCTAGAACTCGAAACAGGAAAGGCCATTCTAGAGAGTCGAATGCCTTTGCGAAATCAACTTTTACCAAAACTGCCGGTTTTCGCGTATCTGAAATGTGATGTAGTAATTCTCTCGTTGCAACGAAATTCTCTGAAATCTGCCTTCCTCGAATGAAAGCTGTCTGAAAAGGGGAAATCAAATCCGGCATCTTATTTGCCAGACGTGATGCTAGGATTTTAGAGATGAGCTTCGGGATGATGTTTATGACGCTGATGGGACGGAAATCAGAGACTCGCTCCGGTGTGTCCCTTTTGGGGATGAATATAACGTTGGCCTTGTTGATTGAAGATAGATCCAGTCGGTTTTCGTGAAAGGCAATTGCAATGTTCATGATCTGAGGGCTTAAAGTTTCCCAATTTCGCTGCAAGAATTCGGCCGTGAGACCGTCCGGGCCCGAGGCCTTGTTGTGTGCTAGGGCCCGGACCGCGAGAGTTACTTCTTGGGCCGAGAATGGTTCGTCCAGGTCTGAGAGCTGAGAGTTCCGATTGTATAGCGCCTCTGCCCTGAAATGCATCGTTGGATTTGCTATCCCCAGTGTTTGATTTAGGTGGTGGAAGAAGACTCCTTTGATGGCCGGCCCTGTGGTCAGAATGTCACTGGTATCGTAAATCGCATCCACCCTATTTTTTCTGCAACGAGCCGATGCGCGTGCATGGAAATAGCGAGTGTTCTTGTCTCCTTCGCGAAGCCATCGGCATCGAGCTCTTTGTCTCCACCGTGATTCTACAATGTTAGCAAGTTCAAAAACCCGCTCTCTCATGTGAACCCGCTCCTGAAATTCATGTGGAGCGAGATGACCCCGTTCTTCCTTTCGATCTATCATTAAAATTGTTGCCTTGCACTTCTCCAGTTCCTCATTGCAATTTTTGAAATTAGCTAGATGCCACTGTCTCAACAGCACCTGTAACTTGTTTGTTCTCACTTGAAAATCATCAGTGTGGTTCGGGTCAGTTTGTGGTCCTGCCCAGATTGAGTCTATGATTTCCTTGACTTCCGGATAATTCAACCAAAAATTTTCCAAACGAAATGGTTTCCAAGTTGTATATTTTTGCTTACAATGCAAAAGGAGAGGGGCGTGGTCTGAGACCGCCATCTCCAATGCATTGAGGGTAATCACCGGAAATTTGTTTGAAAAATTATTAGTTGTAAAGATCCGATCTAATTTAGAGAAAATGGGTTGCGGCCGTTTATTAGACCACGTGTAAAGTCTATTTTTGAGTGGAATGTCAACTAAGCCAATTTCTCTAATTAGATCATTGAAAAGGCACATAATGTTCATACCTCTATAGTCCGCCGATCGATCAATGAGCCATCTCACTATGTTGAAATCGCCCGCAAGAATCCACGGGTCTGTAATTAATTCGGCCAAGTATTTGATCTCACCCAAAAAGGAAATTTTAAGGTCATCCCGTGATGGGCCATACACCGATGTCACCGCCATAGTTGTGCCTGTTTGGCCGTGCCGTAAAACGGCCGTTACCGTGTGTTTTGTCACCCAGCTTGAGAGCAGTACATATTGTCGTTTCCAGGCGACGAGGCAGCCCCCCGCAGTGCCTACGGCATGCAACGTTGCGCAATTCGGTTCAAAAAAAGATGGCAGAAGACTCATGTAATAGGATAAATCATACGAATTCCATTTCGTTTCTTGGAAACACACGACATCACACCTTGATGTCCTAATGACATCTCGCACAACATTTATTTTTTGGGGACAGCCCAAACCCCTGACATTCCAACTAAGTATTTTAATTTTCTTCCAATTCATGAGAAATAATTACAACAGAGAGCAGCACAACTCAGGGCAGAGCTTTGTAAACTCGGGCTTCCCCCTTCACTTTCATCGTCCAGCTCATCGTCAGAGCAGGGCTCAAAGAATCGGTCTGGCTCAGAGCCATAGATAGCGGTGTTTTCTCTGAGTAAGGATGGGTGTTCGGGGGGTTCAGTCGGTGCCTGCTGAGGGGGCGAAGTAATATGGGAGTGGTGAGCCCTTCTCTCTTCATTGTCCTGTGACACTACCTGTAATATATCCTCAGCCTGGATACCAAAGCCCAGTGCCAAATTTGTAGCCATCTCATAATGCACAGTAACCTCCACAAGGCCTGTTTCGGACTGGGCCATATTTATAAGATTTTCGGAATGGGCTTCAGTAATGGGATTGTTAGGTTGGGTCGCGGCTATTGGATTGGAGGGGCCTGCTAAATTCGTTTGCTGCTGAAGCTGTTGGGCTTTTTTAGATGAGGCCGCCTCTGGTGTGTTAATATGTTGGTGTTCCTGCTTTCTCTTTTGGCGTGTACTAGCGCGCAGGGCCCTAGGTGGATGTTCCTTTATCGGTTTGACTCGGGAAGCACGCTCACGCCTCACTAGCGTGTTTGGACCAGGAGTAATTAATGTCCCACGATCATTTGGGGCACCTGTCAAGGTACTAGGAAGATCAAGTACAGTAGCTGTCTCAGTACGGGGGGTAGGATTTTGGGATGATGTTTGACCTTTCTCTCTGAGCAAAAGAGAAATTTCTTTTTGCATTGTTGGTTTCTGAAGGATCTGGTGTGGCTGACTATGAGGTGAGTTTGGTGTGGCAGGTGGTGTGGAGTGACTAATCTGATTCATTACACGCTGTTCATGGTGAGCACTTTCCTTTTGGGGAGTTGCATGCAGCAACGGATCAGGCGTGGCTTGGGGTAGTGTGATTCTCTGTGTGTCTAACAACCTGTGCATGGGCTCCCATCTTGCCAGCGTCAAACACTCGCCGGCCATGACCTGTCGGAGCTCAGGGGGGATCTGTTCCGGTGCCATGTCTCGGCATAGGTCTACTAAAACTCTCTTGGAGATGTGAATTTGCTCATCTAGTGTAGCTTCTGTCTCGATATCGGTTGGCCGTGGGGAGTGAGTATGAGAAGGTTCTTTCGGCGCAGGCTTAGTGAAGGTCTTAGGCAGTGACGGAAAATCTTCTCCTTTGTATACTGGTCCCCTATTCCACATGAGGAGTTGCACCGATGCCTCATGTTCAAGACCGCCTGTGACAAAGCCTAAACGGAGCGGTATTTGCTCCAGCTTCTCAACCGCTACAACGGCCGTCCATGCCGATAGGTCCTCCTGTTTTTCTCTCGCAATAGACCCGAGATATAGGCCGAAGCCGCTCACTGCTCTGACCACTTGCCGCTCCCTATAAAGATGCGGTGGAATGTCGTGTATATCAATGACCACTCTGTAGGCCGGATTGAGGAGATTAGCATCATGCAGAGGGCTCCAACGTTGAAAGGAGAGGCCTAGGTCCCATAAGTCGGCCGGGGTGGCTTCAATGAAAGTATCTGGTGCTAACCCTTCTGGCAATAGAATTACATACCGACCTCTGGACAGCATTGAGATCGTCACTTCATGCTCAGTTACAAGTTTCGTTTGGGCAGCATATTCTGCGATTTTGTCGACCGAGAGCTGAAAGTTAATGCCCATGTCGTGGGTATGCACTATAACAGCTTGGTCAAGCCTAGCTACCTCATGTTGGTGGACGTCATCACGGTCTACAAAAACTCGTAATTTACTGGGTCTGTTCTCAGGCGAGTTCGGGGGGTTGGTTGGTTTAGGATTTTTCAGCAAATCTGCAAAACCAGGTTCAACTTGGCCGGTCCTTGCGGTCTGAACACGATGGTTTGCTGGCCAGAATGGGGGAGCAGCCGGGTTCATAATAATCTCTTTGCACTGGTTTCCTTTGTGGCCCGTCTTCCAGCATTTTCCACACTTTGTAGGGTTTCGGCATTTAGAGACCCGATGGCCTTTCCTGCAGCAGTTAAAGCATCTCTCTTTCCATTCAGGGTATGTAGAGGATGGGGGGAATCGGAGGTGATCTGGGCTGTGGGGGGAGATGTAGTACCTCGGGCTTTGTGGGGAGTTGGGGGGGGTGGGGGAGGATGGTGAGGTGGGTCGCTGGGGCGCCTGCCTGAATGGGTTAGACAGTCTACCCGGTAAGGGGTTGGTTTGTGCACAGACTTGGGCGTAGGTTGGCTTTGTGTTGTATGGAGAGTATGTCTTGGTTCGTGGGATTAGGACAGCCGGGTTTGCTATAGGGCCGGGACGCCAGTGGTCTGGGTAGCCCCGGCGACGTCGCACCACTAGTGTCCACTCTCCATCAGAAGCGTTCGAGAGGTTGGGTTCCATTTCTTCAGAGCTTCCTCTCTCTCTCTCTCTCTTCCTCCTCTTTTTTCTCTTCCACTTCTTCTCTTTTCTCTCTCTCTTTTTTCTCTTCTTTCTCCCTCTCTCTTTTTTTTTTTTGAAAAATTCTTTCTCCCTCTCTCTCTCTCCCTCTCTTTTTTTTTGAAAAATACTTGGCAGCAGCTGCCAAGTTTTAGATTTTATTGAATAAGAAGAACTACATAAGCATCCCCAGGACAGCCCGAGTAGCAGGCCCCTCCTGGTCAGAGATTACATTGCTAACATATCGTGCTCTGATCGCCCCACAGTACACTCAAATGGTTATAAGTGAAAATAAAATGTAAATGAAAAAACAGCATCCTACAGTACACTCTCAACAGTTTTTCCACCACAACATACTCTCATGAATGATCATCTCAGCCAGCAAATTTGGGGTCTTTCTTGTTCCTCCAAAAACTACATTGTTTCGGTGCTTCCATATGGTCCATACTGTGCTAATAAAGTATACGACCCATCTCTGAGGTGACAGTGATCCCCTCATATTGAAGGATTTCACCCAAGTTAGGTGAATTGTCAGGTCAGGCCGCATCAGATTGTGTCCCAGTAGTTGAGAAACCAGGCACCAGACATGTGTCGCGTATGGGCATAGGAAGAGTAAGTGCAGGGTGGACTCAACAGGGCAGTTTGCGCACATGAGACACGGCAGTCACAGTGCATTCCTCTTCTGTTCATGACATCGTGTGTGAGTATCTTGTCTCGAAGCATCATGGTCGTAAAGACTTTAACCGTCGGTGGCACGTGGCTTCGCCAAACGATCATGAACGGCCATCTAATCTTACCAATGCCGATCATTGCCATGTATAGTGATCCAGCCGTGTAGGAACCCGAGGTCCCCCATTTCCAATACATGTGATCTTCCTCCGTTGTAAGAACCAGGTCCTGTAGGTCGTCATCTTCCGGGTTAAAAATTTGGTTAATGGATTTGGCATCGGATAGTGAGATGTGAGGTTGCAGCGGACGCGGCTGGCCCGGTCCCATGCGCGCCTTCGGCCTACCCGCCCAAGAATCGTACCAGTAGGATACCCCCATTCCCGAACCCACCGTCCACTGTGTTGAGAATTGGTAGATATGGTGTATTTTGACCATCTGTCGCCAAAAGAAAGAGCCGTCCAAGGACCAAATTCCGGGTCCATTTGCGTAATTTCCGATCCACCTTAATCTCGTTGCGACAAGTGCCCATAGTGATGTCGGGTCAGCCTGAAGGCGCCACCACCACCTAGTGATGAGAGAAATATTTCGGAGCTCCAGATCAGCAATGCCCAAACCCCCATAGTTCTTAGGGAGACAAACCGCTGACCAGTTTATCAAGGAGATGGGGTTAGTGGCGCTGTCATTCTTACCCCAAAGGAATACGCGTCGCATTTTGTCAATAGACTCGATGACCCATTTGGGGAGCCGGAAACAAGCCATCATGTATATGGGGATTGCGGACATGACTGAATTGACCAGTTGTAGTCGGCCTCCTCTAGAAATCAGTTTCCCCCTCCATCCCGCTAATCTTGATGCAATTTTATCAATGAGAGGCATGAACATGTCTCTAGATGGTCGCTGCAGGGTCAATGGCATGCCCAAGTAGGTCATTGGAAACTGTGTGCGGGCACATCCTAGGATGAGGGATATGAGTTCTGTTTGGTCTTGGTCGAGGTTGAGAGGGACAAAAGAACTCTTATGGAAGTTAATCCCTAAGCCAGACATCTTGGTAAAGAGCCGTAGCACGATTTTCAGAGTGACAATTGTATCTACATCCGCATTGGCTATGAAGGCCGTATCATCTGCATACTGCATTGCGATGATTGATTCCGGAAATCTGTTGGATATCGGACTTGGTATGCACGTGTTAGCCCCGTCCACCATTCGTTGCAATGCATCAACCGCTAAATTGAATAGTAGCGGAGACATGGGGTCCCCTTGTCGCAACCCCCTGTGATGTCTCACTGTGGCTGAGGCCTCTCCATTTAGTGTAACTCGAGATGTGGCTGTCTCCAAGAGGTTACGGATCATGGCTAGCCACCGCTCCGAGAAACCTCGTGCCCTCAAAACCTTGAATAAGAACGACCATTCGACCGTATCGAATGCCTTCGAGAAATCAATCTTAGCCATGATGGCCGGGCGTCCCGACGCCGATATATGCTGTAACAATTCTCTAGTGGCATTGAAATTCTCCGAGATTTGCCGACCTCGGATGAAGGCCGTTTGGTATAAAGAGATTAGTTCCGGCATCTTAGCTGCCAACCTCACAGCCAATAGCTTTGATAGAAGCTTAGGGATCAAATTAATTATACTAATGGGCCGATAATCAGAGACAAACCGAGGGCACTCCTTTTTGGGAATGAAGACAACATTTGCCAAATTAATTTGCTGCAAATCAATGATTCCAGTTTGGAAGTCCTGAACCATTTTCATCACATTCGGAGCCAAAGTCGCCCAGTTGAGTTTGAGAAATTCCGCAGTCAATCCGTCGGGCCCAGAGGCCCGGTTGGAGGCAAGCCCATTAACTGCGTCGTGTACTTCTCCGATGCTGAATGGACCGTCGAGCCCTGACAGGTCCGGGTTTTGCGGGTATAGGGTAGCTGGGTCGAAGTTGAGAACTGGTGCATTAATACCCACCGTGTCATGCAAATGTCGTAGAAAAACCCCCTGTATTGTGTTGCCGTAACAGGTCTGCCCCTCGTTGTTGCATATTGATTCGACCCTATTTTTCCTGCACCTAGCCGATGCATATGCATGAAAGAATCGGGAGTTTTTGTCACCCTCCTTTAGCCATTTACATCGCGCCCTCTGACTCCACTGGGCCTCAATTATGTTTGCGAGCCGGAATACCACCTCCTTATGTTTAATACGCACTGGAATTCACCCTGCTGCAGTGGCCGAGACTCCTCTAGCTGGTCCAATTTGAGAATTTGAGTCTTGCTTTCCTCCAACTGCGCATTGGAGTTCTTAAAGGTGGCGAGATGCCACTGCCTTAGGGTCTGCTGCAACTTGTGTGTTCTCCTTTGAAATAGCTCAGCACAGGAAGTAGTATCAGATGGCGCGGACCAGATGTCATGAATGATTTTTTAACCTCCGGATACTGCAGCCAGAAATTCTCCAACCTAAATGGCTTCCAAGTGGTACGGTTTTGGCGGCAGTACATGAGCAAGGGTACGTGGTCGGATACAGTTGTTTCCAAGGCATTCAATGTGATGAGGGGGAATTTGTTAGAGAAATTATTGGTAACAAATATACGATCCAATTTGGAGAACACCGGTTGAGGTCTTTTGCTTGACCAAGTAAAGGAGCGGTTCTTGAGTGGAATATCAAGGAGGCCGGTTTCAGTAATGAAGTCATTAAAGAGCGTCATGAGGTCCATCCCTCTGAGGTCCCCCGAACGATCTATTAGGAATCTTACCATGTTGAAGTCTCCGGTCAGGGCCCAAGGCACATCAGGTGCAATAATCCCCCGAAGGCACTGTAATTCTTGCATGAAAGCCGGTTTAGCATCATCCGAATTTGGGCCATATACTGTGGTGATGGTGATCATCATACCGGTATGGGATTGACGCAGTATTGCGGTGACCGAGTGTCGGGTCGCCCAGCTGTTGAGCATTTCATAGTCACGCTTCCACGCAATGAGACATCCTCCCCGTGTGCCTATTGCAAACAACAGAGCATATTGCCTAGAGAAATAGGAAGGCAGAACGCGAGAAAAATAATTGAAATCATCTCCATTAAATTTGGTTTCTTGCATACAACAAATATCACACCGGGACGCCCGCACAACATCTCGAATTACATTTGCCTTTTCACTGTTGGCAATTCCCCTTACATTCCACGATAATAACCGAATTTTTTTGTAAAACATAATTAAACAATTGTTAACGCAGAAGCGACAACGACGAGATCGCGATGAGTGCGACCTTAAGCCTCTTCCATTTCTATATCCGTATCCAGGTCATCCTCTGGATTTGGCTCGAAAAAACCATCAAAGTCATCTCCATAGATCAGGATGCCCTCTCTGGAAAGCCTGCGGCCCGGGGTCGGACTATGAGCCGCAGCTGGGATTTGGGCCGAGCTGGGTCCAGCCTCGTCTCGTAGGCCCTGGCCTGCTCCTTCTTGCACAGGCCGCGTGGCGCAGATGGCCCGAGCCACATTATCTTCGTGAACTACTTGCTGAATATCAGTTGCATGGACTCCAAGTGCTTGGGCTAGTGTTGCTGCGTGTGCATAGTGGACCTGGACCTCTACTAGGCCTTCTGTATTTTGGGCCACAGCAATAGGTTTAGGGTTGTTTCTCTTTGGGCCAGCACGCCTTGGGGGGATTGCCACCTGCAAATGTGATTTCCTTTTCAATCTTACGGAGGATCGCAGAACTTTTAAGTCAGAGTGGGTTGGTAAAAGGACGTCATCTCCACGCTGCGCGTGCCTGTCACTTTGTGCGGCCATTAAATGCTGAGTGACCGCAGGAGCGTCTAGTAGCACGTTTTCGGCCTGACCCTCTTTTCGAGAGGGATAAGCAGCAGAGGTTTCCTTAACGGTGTTTGCCTTCTCGGGTAATCGCGCCTCTCTGTTTGCCCCCTGCGAGGGAGTAGGGACTAGTTCTGAGATTTGCTGCGGCTGTTGCTGGATTGGCTGTGACTGTGGCAGCTGTGAAGGTTGAGTCTCCAACACAACAATTGTACTCTCTATCTGGGTCAGACTACCCGCTTCACCCGGGTTGGAGGCCGCAGCCAGATCCGCCGTGGCAGGCTCATGATTCAGTATGGAAACCGACGGTGTGGCCAGGTGTATAGTGTCATTCAGATTGGCCGATCCCAATGGAGTTAGCGGTGGTGAGTTGACTGTGGCTGTAGCCACGTTCCTGGTGGCTATGGGTGCGGCAGCATCTCCATCAAGGAGCTCTCTGAGTGGTGTCCAGGTCCGAACACCGGCACTTTTTCCGGTTAGCACTTGCCGAATTTCCGGAGGGATAGTGTTGAGAGGTCGATCTTTGCATAACTCCAGCAGGACTCTCTTAGACATGGGTATGATATCACCCTCATCTGAGGAAGACGGATGAGAGACCGGTAGCTGTTGTCCGTCCTGCGGTGACGTAGGAGCTTCAGGGATGGTCGGCTTGGGGCCAGTGAAGAGTGGCGGCGGTACAGGTATGTCTGAATTTTTGAACACTGGGTCCCGGAGCCACATGATCGGATTCACCTGAGCAACATGCTCAATACCACCTTCGACGAGTGCAACCGAGAAAGGCACCTCCTCTAGTTCTTGCACAGCCACCACAGCCGTCCAGCAGGAGATATCCTCCTGGTGCTGCTGTGCTACCGATCCGAGGTAGAGGCCAAATCCACTGACGGCCCTCACGATCTGACGCTCCCTGTATAGGTACGGCGGGAGTCCAACAATGTCGAGAAGGAGTCGATATGTCGGGTTACGCAAAGAGGCTCCTTCAAGTTGGTTCCATTTCTGGAACGTGAGACCCATGTCCCATAGTGACTGAGGAGTAGCGTCAATAAACGTTTCAGGTGCTAGTCCCACTGGGAGGAAGATAATATATCTGCCTTTCGTCCACCTGGAAACCCTAATTTCGTATGGTTGGACCAACCCCCGTTTCAGCCGCATATTCAGCGACCTTGTCCACCGAGATTGGGACATGAAGAGAAGCCGCGTATAGGATGACCGCTGACTGTCGAAGTTTGGTGATTTCATGGTAATGCTCGCCATCCCCTGTCCACGTAGGGATATCATTCTGTGCGGTCGGTTTGGAGGCATTGGGTGGGGGTTGAGGGGCCGCGGGCCATTCAACAGAGTAGCAAAACCAGGTTCCCATTCAGACGGACGTTTGAGCTCTGTGACAAGCCGGTTTAAAAGGGGGGGCAGCCGGGTTTAGGCTAGCCCGGCACTTGTTGCCAGTGTGGCCGGTTTTCCAGCACTTGCCACACTTGAGCGGGTTCCGGCAGGTCGAGACGGAGTGTCCTTTCCTACAACATTTAAAGCAGCGCCCCTTCCACTCGGGGAAGCGGGGCGACGGTGGGAACCTGAGGTGCTCTGGGCTGTGGGGTGAGATGTAGAATGAGTGGTTCCGGGGGAAGTGGGCGGAGTGGGGGATTCAGGAGGTGTGAGGGTGGGGAGCGAGTACTCGGGGCCCTGACCGTATGCACCGCCTGTGCAACGATTTGGGCGTAGGTGGGGGCGGTCTGGAATGGGAGGTAGGTTTGGGTACGCGGGGTAAGGGTGGCTGGGTCGGCGATGGGGCCCGGTCGCCAGTGGTTGGGGAACCGGCGACGGCGCTGCACTATCTGCCATGCTTCGCGGTCGGGTGCAGTCATCTCTTTTACCCCCTTTCTCTCTCTCTCTCTCTCTCTCTCCTTTCTCTTTCTCTCTCTATACCTCTCTCTCTCTCTCCTCTCTCTCTCTCTCTCTCTCTCTCTATCTACTCTACCTTATTTTCTCTCGCCTGAAGTTGCCTCTCTCTCTCTCTCTCTCTCTCTCTCAATTTTGCCTCATTCAAACTTGCTTTGGTATTTGCTTTGAATTGTACAGACTTGTCATGGCCCCCACTCAGCATGATAGGTAATTTTTTTCTATTAATTATTTTTTGCTTGTACTAGCTTTTAATTGTGCTTTTTGTTAGTGTTCAATTATCTCATATTCTTTAGGTAGAAATTTGTTTATTCAATCATATTCTTTAGCTTTTAATTGTGCTTTTTGTTAGTGTTCAATTATATTCATCACATTGATCTAGAAATATTAATTCTATTGTTTATTCAATTTTCAAAATATAATATTACTAATAAGTGGTTCAGCTATATATAATTTGTATATATATTGGAGGAAGATGCACCGAAATTCTTAATGCTTTATTCATTTTAGTTATTTATTCTCAAGTTAAAAAGGTGTTGAAACTTCAATTCGAAAATTTTTAAACTTTTCATTTTAATATATTTGCTTAAAATCTATGTTTATAATATTTTATAAATTTGAGGGCTATATGAATTCTCATATTCAATTAATTCATTTCAGTTTCTTTCTTAATATAACCATCATCTAATTATAATTTGGATTCTATTTTCTTAATTTATATTGTGCATCCGAGATATAAAAAAAAGTCTCTTAATATTCTCTCATTCTACTATCTGTTGGGATCCAAAAAAAGAAAAATAATATTCCTTGATTCTTCCCCATGATATTTATTATTTTGCCCAATTTAATTAAATTCAACTGTTGAATATTGCAGAGTATCATTTGTTACTTACATATAGTCATGTCTAAGAAACGACAACTTCATATTATCTTAATTAAGGTTTTAAATTTTACATGATAAAGAAAAAAAAAATATTTTAAGACAACGCTTCACGCAATTCGGATAATATTATTTCAATTCAATTTATTTTCATTAACTTTTAACTATCTGAATTTCTAAAATTTTTACTCTCAAATAAAAGGTTCATCAATAATAATTGTAGGAGAGGAAACCATAGTATTTCTACTTTTGAAGATATGAGGGAGTATGTGAGAAAGATCAAGTCAAAGGCATTTTATAGCCAAACACCGGACTTGTTAACAAAATTTGCTGATATTCTCAAGGATTTCAGGAGCTCTAAGTACGTATTTGTTCCTTAATTTTTTTGCTTTTTCATATTTTATAAATTTACAATTTTGTCCAATGGAGACTTTAATGCAATGCTTTTTAATTTCTAGGATCAATATGGATGAGTTGAAGTACAAAATGGCGGATCTCTTTCACGACCATGATGATTTATTGCAAGGTTTTCATATGTTCATCAAGGATGAAGTTACTACAATTAGGTTAGTACCACCATCGGTTACATCATTCCTTTATTTAAAAGCTAGGTTGCAGTATCTGATTTTTTTCGAATCCGATAACATACTAATTTACTTGATACTTGCTTTAAATACTTCGGCTTTTTATATTTTATTCGATTTAATCTCTTTTATTTCGGTTCGATATATATATATATTATTTCTATGATTATTAAATGTATTTGTATATGTATTGAATTTTGATCTTTTAAAATGTAATATCTTTTAATTCAGCTCAATCAAATAAATTAAAATTTACTTTGTTTTTTTTGTTTGGTTTTATTCAAATTATCTTAGTTGTGATTTCAAATTTTTGCATTAATAGAGATTAAATACACTTAAAGACAACGTTTCACTCAATTCGGATAATTTTATTGTGATGAACTTTAACTATCCGAATTTCTAAATTTTTACTATCGATTGAAGGTCAAATGCAGCGGAGTATGTGGAAAAGGTCAGATCAAAGGCATTTAATGGCCAAACACCAGACTTATATACAACATTCTGTGATATATTAATGGATTTCGTGACCTCTAAGTACGTATTTATTTTGCTTTTTAAATTTTATAAATTTACTATTTTGTGCAATGAAAACTTTAATGCAATGCATTTTAATTTGTAGAATCAGTACGCACGAGGTGGAGTACAAAGTGGCGAATCTCTTTCACAGACATAATGATTTATTGGAAGGTTTTTATATATTCATCGGGGATGCACATACTGCTACTAAGCCGGTACTACCACCGGTCAACTCGCCACTTCAATTAAAAGCTAGGTTTTAGTGTGGGATTTTGTTAGATCCTGCCGTATAATAATTTATTTGAATTACTTTAGTATTTTATATTTGATTTGGTTTAATCTCTATTATTTCAGTGGGAATATATCTTGATATTTATTTTTATGATTATTAAATATATTGTTATATGTCTTGAGTTTTGAACTAATAATTTTTAACTCATTTAATAAATTTTGCGCGTCCACGCAGAATTTTTTTTTTTATGTGATTTATTTTATGATGCAGTTGTATTTGATTATCCATGCTAATAATGTAAATTGTAATAGTACAAATTGTAGTAGTGTGTAGTAGTTGTCCATGTCAGTGTTGTAAAAAACGTCTATTTAAGCTGATTAATCGGCCGATTAGTCGTTGGCCGGCGGTGACCAAACTGTCATGGATTTTCTCGACTAATCGACCGGTTATTTATGATTATGGCCAATTATTTCTGATTATCGCTTGACGATAGTCCTGTCTATTTGACGACAGCATACCATTATTTACAACGCTGATCCATGCTAATATCTATATTTTTCAGATTTTTTTAATGGAAATCAAATATGTGTTTCTCTGTTAAGAAATCAGACTTATCAGTATTTGTAAGCTTAAAAATGTTAGGCTTATATTTCAATCGTGATTGTGTCACTATACAAAAATTTTAGTTTTCGTACCTGCATGATTTATATATCTAACATCATAAAATTTGATACTTGAAAAACTTTGAGATATATATTATACCCCCCAGTGGCGGAGCCACAGCCATCCAGTGTTGGATCATATATGATTTACCGGCTCAGCAGGTTGTGGCGTGTTATGAGGTGGATTGGCGGTGGCTAGAGAAACGCTAGAGTTACTTATGTTGATAAAACTTGAGGCTAGCTCATCTTCAGTTGTGTCTTTCTTTCACCACAACAAAACGGGACTTCAGCGACTGGTTAGGATGCCGGTCGCTGAAGACCCAAAAAAATAAATTAAAAAAATAAAAATAAAGTGCTTCTGCGACAAACCCTTCCGTGACCGGCGTCCACAGCCTTCAGAGACCGATTTGGCCTGGTCGCTGAAGGGTATTCCTAAAAAATCCCTGCCTCCCCGCCAAAGTCTTTATTCTCTCTCTCCCGCGTTTTAGGTTTAGCGAAAAAAAAAACACAGCCCCGCTGCCGGCCGACCCCGACCCCGACCCCGCTGCCGCCCGACCCCCAGCCACCCCGACCTCTCCTCTCTCTCACTCTCTCTGTCTCTTTGTCTCTGTCTCTCTCTCTCTCTTTGTCTCTCTCTCTCTAGCCGACACCGCCGCTGCCGCCCGACCCCGCTGTGACGAGCAAATGGCTTCAGGTAGTTGTTTGTTCTAGATCTTGCATTTTGTATGTGGATCTCCGTTTTCCCGAGTAATGATATTTCTTTTTCGGTATTTTTGAAAAGGGAGAGTACGGGAGAGGGACGAGGGGTTCTTCATGCTCTTGCTACGGTAATTCCTATAGCAGGTAAATTTTAATCCTTGCTTTTAGTAGAATGCATTACCATTTTTAGTTGATTGAAAATCTAGAATCACAAAGCTGTTGAGCTAGTAACCATACTGGTCAAGTTGCAATGCTACTTGAGATAATGAAATCACATAATCTACTTTGGATTGTACCTTTCTGTACAAAATAAGCAAAAGGAAGCCCAAAAGAAATGAACAAAAATGAAGGACCATCGGATAAAAACTTAATTGCAAAATCCACAACACCTAACTAACATGATAAAATTTGAAAAAATACTGTTACACATGCTGGTATAATACCAGCATATGTCAATTTAACACTAAAGCATTATCAATTTAAAAATAAAAATCTTTTTCGGTATTTTTGAAAAGGGAGAGTACGGGAGAGTACAGTATTTTCTATTAATTATTTATAATATAACATCAGCCATGTAATTGATATAGCAGGATGATTTACTGGGTGCTGTTGGAATGTTCTTCATGCTCTTGCTACGGTAATTCCTTCTTTTATATTTTACTTTAGATAAATATCTTTGCTAATTCTAATTGCATAACTCATTATAGGGTTTATATATGTTGTACTTTCTCAGTAACAGGCGGATAATTCGATATATTTGCTTATGTTGGTTTCGAATTTTTAAAAATTGATGCCTGTGAGAAACTGAACTTAGAAATTACAGTAAAAAATTTCTACTTGCACAATTTCCTTGCTGAATATCAGCATTTGATTGTATGGTTGGTACTGAACTGATAATATTGTAGCAGTGATCAGTTCTTTATTTATTTTCTTTTTAGTCACTGATAGCATTTGTTCGGCCAATCAAATGAAGTTTTAAGTCTATAGTTTGGAGTCCTCAATTTATTTGAAATAAAATGATTCTTGTGTCGGAACAGGAAGACATGTTGGTAGCTAAAAAATAAAACAAGTTTTTTTTTTCTCCAGGATATCTGAGTACTAAATATTTTTACTTGGTTGATAAACTGGATGAGTAGAAGGAAATCTCTGGTATCATCAAAAAAGAAGGTATGCTTGATTATTTCATGTTTTAGTTCTTAATTATTTTACCTTGGTTGGTTAATTTTTAATCTCATTCGTCTTTTTGGTATTTTGTAGGTTACCTTGGTTGGTTAATTTCTAAAAGAGAACTTTATGTGAAGGCTTGTATAGGTGGAATTTGTAATAATCTATTTAAGTTTTTCTATGTCGTACTTTAGATATTTTATTTTTATGTCGTATTTTAGATATTTGATATTTGATGTTTATGACGTATCAATTAAATTGCTTGTGAATTCCTTTTAAATTGCTTGGTGCTTGGTACGTTTCGTACCAGTATAATTGTATATTTGAATTGCTTGTGAATTGTTTGGTACGTTTCGTACCAATTGGGGCTGGAGAAAAATAAATGATCAGAATGAGTTTATATTTGTTTGGTACATTTCGTACCAAATGGGGAAAAGAAAAATAACAAAAAAATACCAAAAAAAGAAAAATACCCTTGATTTGAATGGTACAGAATTTTCAGATCAAGTGATTTTCTACCTATCTAAAAAATAGTAAAAAAAAAATCTAAAAAATGTAAAATTTGGTTTGCAAGTACATATTCGTATGGAGATCATGTTGAACGGTTCGGATCGACCGTTAGAATTTTGAAAAATCAAATATTGAGCTGTAGCACGGAGGCCATCTATGCTATGCATAGCATATTAGCAATTTCCCAAAAAAAGATGGTTTATAATTAAGTTAATTTTAATGTGTTCATTTCATCATTTTTTGACCGCTTGACTTTATATTAAATTAGTTCGAAAACTTAAAAACTTGACATGTAAACTCATCACTCGTGAAGTAGATCAGTTTCAACGGTTTGAATGCGTCACTTAAAATCAATTCGATGGATTTTTGAGTTAATTAAACTCACAAAAAGACTTGGTGAGGTTAAAGAACACTCTATACTCAGGTTTATGTTTTTTTTTTCTTTACGAAAAGATATGCTTTTATTTCAAGGGGAAAAAATCGGCTGTTATTTCAATGGTAGCCGTTAGGATTTTCTACGTCAATGTCGACGAAAATATTTTTTATATGCGAATCTCAACAAAATTGAGGAGTTATCATTAGAATAACAGAATCATGTTATTCCAATAGAATAATGGCGGATTTGTTTCCTATTATAAGATGATAGAAACCTAGAATAGGTTTTAAAATGAATCGCTATCCGCGTAATCTCCATCGACCAACATATTCTCACAAAAAGTTGGGGCCACACCGAGAGATTTTGCATGATTTATCATGCTTCGTGCATGTGTTAGCTTGATATTTTATGTAAGTATGTTGTAAAACCTACGATTGAACACATATTTGTTGCATCTAGATAAATTCATAGCATGCACTAATTTATAAATTTTGAATTAAGAGATTAGAGAAAATCAATGAACTATACTTATTTGGTAATTTTTTATTACAATTTTATTGTGAAAATTTGAACTATTCAAAATTAGAATTTATTATGCAATTTTTTGAAAATTAAAAGAGAATTGTAAATGTGTTTTCTATCATTATGTTTTCTGCAAGTTCAAAATTGGGACACTCAGTTAAAATGTTAGCAATGTTTGATTGCTAATTTTCTAAATTGCTTAATAAAAAATAATTGATTTTTAAATTGAACTAATTTGAATACTAGATTAAGAGATAGAGAATACATTAGAATTTTTAAATTTTTTTATTTGATGAGTATTTAATTTGTTGTTACTATCGTCAAATATAATTGTAATCAATAATCCATCTCACTAAGAATATCATGAAGCAAATGCACAAATTCTGATGAAAGACGATTCAGATTAGATCAAATATAATGCGACATGTTCAAAACTCTATTTAATCTTTATTTAATAATGTATTCCAATTAAACTTTAATCAATTTATAACTCAATACACATCAGACAACGTGTTTATCAACGCAGGCAGCAAGGTTCATCTGCTACAAATGCAATTATCTGTGCAGGACAACCTAATAAATGATGATCATGATTCAGATGGGTCAGATGGGTCAGATGCGCCAGTCGAGTTAGATGGGCCAACAAATGCACCTGACACGAACGCTTCAATTAGTACAACTTTATGCTTAAGTCTGATGGTGCAGATGTATTTTTATGTTTCTTCTTTGGTTTTTTATTCTTTTTTTTCTCTGGTGGTGCAAAAGTATGTCTACATTTCTCGATAGGATCTATGTCCATACTTGTTTCTTGTTCTTCTTTTTTGTTAATGTGGGATATGCTGATTGATACTGAGATTATTGTTTTAAAAACGATAAAATTGATTGAATCTTGTTTCTTGTTTCTCAAACATTTTTCAATCTAATTTTTTTTCTCTCTTTAGGCATTGCAAGTTACTTTAAATGTAATAGTCAAGCTGGTCTAAAAATTAAACTCTTTTTTTCTCTTTGAATCTTCAAAGTAAAAAAATAGATTACACAAATTTCTCAACTACAATGGTTGAAAAACAAATGAGCATGAGTTAAAAAATTGTGTCGGAACTGTAGGCCTGTTGCTCATAAGCGATTCCAAATTTATTTAGTTTCTTAATCATTCTATACTTTTGCAATTTTAAATCATAGACGATGACTCGCCTTTAAACTTATAAACAGGCGACCCCGATTTTTACTTGACGACGTACACAAATAATAGTGTTATTTGTTTAGATGCAATAAAAAAGATGAAACTAATAATTCAGTCCACATAAACATGATTAAAAAGACCAAATCAATGATCCGGTTTAGTAGAAATTAAAAGGGACCGAATAAATGATTTGATCCCTTTAGGCAGATGCTAAAGAGATCAAACCCCTCTAATTTTTCTTTTGGTTGTTGGTGTGCAAAATTGTAAAAACTAAAGTCCCTTTAGTATATGTCCAAGTGATCAAACTATTGACACAGTTCCTTCACACGAGAAAAACACAAAATGTGCTTGTAATGTCGTCAAGTATATACAAAAATTCCTAATTCACAAATAAATGTAGATTCGATAAAAAATTGTGTAGCAAGCCTGACAGGTATTACACTAAGTCATGATTTATAGTTGTTAGTTTTAAATCAATTCAGCTATAGGTATTATACTAAGTCATGTTTTGGATTGATATGAGCAAAAATAAAATATATAATAGAGTTTATGAATTAAGACACCAAATAGAGGCGGGAACAAAACATTCCCCCGATATATAACTGCTTACACTATACTTCATACAAACTATTTAGCACCATATCTATACAATTTAACAAGAACTTGCCTTGTAGCTCTAAAAAAGAAACCAAGGTTTTGATACTGTCAGAGAAAAGAGAAGACAAATACAACGAGAGGTAGAAGGAATAGAAATAAGTCCTTCCCTACTAATAAAGAATCTCACAATGCACTTCAAAAAATGAGGCAACTCCGCATTTCTAGCCACCTACGGTAATTAAGTATATATAAAAAAAACTCATGTCAATAAGTAATATTAAAGTTTAAATTGAAGATGCTGTGTGTGTTTTATGGTACGTCCAATTGATATCGTTTACAGTATCGTTCAAACTAAGAAAAAATAAACCCGTGCTTCATTATTTATATAGAATTCGAGCCAAATTGGATATTATTTAGTTTTTTAATGTACCAACTTGTAATTTCCAACATTTGAGTTATAACAGATTTTGATGGACAACATAAATACCAAAATTGGATATAAATCAATATGCTATAATAGGGTTTATTGTTCTCACCTCCATCTCAGTGCATCAAGTAAAAGTTATGATGCGATCAGAAATTTGACTTCGGCAGATAGGACATTCTGTACAGGCAAGTGAACATGGTTTGCATACTGTAAGGAAAATGTATAGAAAACAATAAATGTACATCAGACTATCCCTTGAGGTTTAAAATTTGCATTAAGTCTATAATTACTGTACAAAAAACTTACAGCAAAAATGGCGGCAAGGGAGTAACACAGCAGCTGTTGGAGACTCAAAGCACACTTTACATACATGAGAGTTTGCATCCTTCTCACCTGGCGAGTCAATCTCCTTCACCTTCATCTCTTGGATTTTAGCCTGAATTTCAACAATTTGTTATGCTCAAATTCACATTCAACAATTACCAAAAATACAGAAGCAGCTTAACTTGATGATAAAAGAGATTAGGGGTGTTCACTGGATCTGGTTTATTTGATTTTCAATCGAACTGACAAATTTTGGATTAATGGTTCAGGCTTTCAGTTTAAATGATTCAGTTAGGTTGAATTTTTTAATTACTTCGGTTTTTTTATATTTGGTTCAGTTTAATCTCTCTTATTTCAATTCGACCAAACAAACAGAAATTTACTTCAATTTTTTTTGTTCGATTGACAAGTTCATTTCGGTTAGTTCGGTTAGATTTTTAAATCAAATAAAATTTTGGTTTGGCTGTTTAATTTGGTTTTAACTGAACCGATCATTGGACCACCCCCAGAAGAGATAGTACAATCAGTGGTAGCTCAGTTTTTGGTTTTGGGGAGATAAAATGGCCTAGAACATAACACCACTCCAAACTACATAAGAAATGAATGAACTGATTTACCAAGACAATACTGACATATCAGAGTCAACCTATGTATGTGCATCAGGCCAAAATGGGACAATGACATGTTAACTTGGCAACTTGACATCAAGACTTAGGGTGATAATTTGAGCCAACCAATTTCTTTCATTAATAAAGAAGCAAGAAAATAAAAAATAAAAAGCAATCAAAACACAAACTCAACAGAGAAAAAAAAAGTTTAGTTGAAATGTTGAAGTTACCTTCAGGCGGACCAAAACAGGCTCAAACTGGCCACTCTTAACATCCTCTTTGTGTTTATCCTTTATCAAATCATTGGTAACAACCGGTTTATCAACCAAGACAGCAACTCCATCATTGTTTTCAACCTTATCCACTTCCTCTCTCATATCACCATTCATCATGTCTCCGTTACTTGATCTCTCATCATGGCCATTCTTTTGCGGAGCACCCAAAGCCCCTCTTTTTAGTCTGGCGACCAGGACCCACATACCAGCCAAGTCATTTTCTAAGGTCAGTTCTCTCTTTTTTGCCTCATCTAATTTCCTCTTATATTCCTCTTCTATCACCTCTTTTTCAGACAAAGTTGCCTCTAAAACCGCCTCTCTTTGTTTTCTAACATTGAGTTCAGTTTTCAAACTATCCAAATCTGAAGTTTCATCTAAGGAGAAATTACTAAATTCGCGGCTAGCCCTGCTGCCAGTTCGGCTTCTTTGTAGGTTTTTGAGTTCCTTGGCTTGTTTTGCATTTTGCAAGGACAGCTTGGTGACTTCTTCAGCTAGATTTTTTAGTTCCACTGCAGCTGAAGAGGCTAGTTCTTTTGCATAAGAGGCTTCATCGCCCAACTTTTGGTTTTGGTTAATCAATTCTTTGTAATCCTCATTTCGTTGCAAGAGCTCGTATCTTATTTTTTCATTTTCACTCTCCTATTGTGCATAAAAAACAAAAATCGTCAAAATATTTTCAGGTGAGCTTCACAATACAGGTCCTTAGAAATGATAGAGTTATCAATGCCAGATTGGATGATATACAGTACAAAACATTGATTTTCATCTTATATAACTTGTGTGTCAAGTTATCAGGCAAAACTTGCAATACAACCAGGTTAATTTCAAGGGGTACATGAAGAAGAAAAAACCAAAGAATGAACATGTCAACTAAAGTAAACAGGACCAAGAAAACATTACATATCCAATGATCTTATGGTGTCTTTACTTTCCATGATAGTAGTCTTCATCATTAGTAAAGTTTACTATTAACGAGAATTTCTCAGAAAAAGATAATGAAGGATTTTAGAAACAAAGGGCGCCATAAGTATGTGTTGTAATTTGATATACCGAACAAACAAGTATTTCATGGAAATCACCAAAGTTATCAACACTGTCTTAAACCAATAATAGTTTAAAGCTAGCCGGTAAAGCTGGTACCCTAATTATACGGATGACTCCATCAAGAATTGCCCAATAAGAGTTACATTCTCATCCCCACACTTTATCTTCAAAGCAAACATAGCCAATAATGAAAAAGAATTAAAAATGACTAAATGGATCAACTAAAGATGACAAATTATTGAACTAGAGACCTGTGAGTGAAGTTTTGACTTCAAGTACTCTATTTCATCTGATCCACGCTGCTCAGGTCCCTTTTCACTCTTCATAGAGGCAAGCTGCTGTTCAAGGAGTATAATTCTCTCTTGAAACTCATTGTTTTCCGCACACTGCACCAAAAACCAGGAATTAAAAAACTTTTAAGGTGCTACACAGGGAAATAACAAAAAAGATTTACATTACCATCAAAATATGCATCATGGAAAACAGCCGTAAAACAAGATATATATACCTTGTGCTGCAATTGTTCCTGTAGGATGCGATTATCAGCAGTTCTTAACTACACATCACAGTTAAAACAGATTTAAATTTTCCACATAAGATAGAAATAAACATAACTGCAAAACAGTTCAAATCACAGATAATAAAACATTAATCATCGTAGTGTCACCTCAAGTTCAAATGCTGTCTCACTGCACTGAGCTGTCAACTTTGATATAGTCTGGAAAATATAAAAGCAATGTGTATGAGTAATGTTATTCAATTAGACCATCCAAATAACTTGAGCAATGAAGCATCCACCAAAGAAGACAAACTCCAGGTCATACCAGTATATACCATGAGGTACACACTAGCAAGTAGAGTCTCTCTCAGTTCATGCACAAAGTTTCATTTACTAAGATGCCTTAAGTAGCAAAAGATCACACAAAAGAAAAAAAGAACAGCCAAAAGCAAAGATAAGAAAACTGAAAATTAAGATGCAGCTGTGTAATGTGTATTATGACATGACAAAAGGAGCATAAAGAAGCAGGACCTGTTGCATATCAACCATAGAGGCACTTGCAAGAGAGGCCTCACCAGTCTCAGTGATTTTCTGCTCCAAGGAACGCATTTGTCTCCGCTTTTCTTGAATTTCACGCTCCAAATTCTGAATCTGTTTATGAGATCGCATGACAAGTGCAGAAATCCAAAAATGTCAAATAAAATCAATGTTTAACATGACTGATCATCAATCAAAATATCACTAGGGATAACAAGCTAGATATAAAGCATTATACCTGCACTTTTGTGCTTTCAGGGTCATCAACAGATTGCTCCACAAGTCTCTTAAGAGTACTAGTACTAAAGGCAATCTCTCCAGCAAGCATCTTAACTTGCTCGACAAGGAGATCCATTTGATCTGTTGCACTAAATCCAGCCTGAAAAGAGAATAAATCAAACAAATTAGGATGAACAAGAAATCAGATTTCTCATGTTCCAAAATGCAAACAATGATAAAATTGCATCATTGTCTTTTTGTTAAGGAGCTATATTAAATGGGACTTTGGGACTTGCTGTAATAGGTTCAACTATGTGCAAAAGCCCTAAAAAAAATTTAGTACAACATCAAAGCTCCTCAAATTACAAAGTAAAACCAGTATCCAAGCAGATAAAGTCAAATACCAGAAGACAGGCTGTTGTTAGGTCAGAACCAAAATGAGCTTAAAGTAATATTGGTCAGTGTATATTTGCAAGTCTGATGAATGCAAACATACCCAAATTTCTACAATAGATGAAAATATTTTTTAGGGAACATAAGTTCAAAAGAATTTTAGAAGAAATACACATACATGTTCCGTGCCAGATCTATTTTCGTCAGAGTCTTCATTTAGTTTGCTTGGATCCAATGGATCTGACAGGGCAGATGACAATGTGTCTTTTTCATTCTCAAGCAGTGGAGAGTTTCCACTAAAAATATCCAACTTCTGAAATAGCATAATTATCTAGGATCAGATAAAGAAAAAAATATATAATTTAATATATGAGATTAGAAAAACAATGATGACGCACATCCTCTTCACTGACAGATTGGCCCCGCTGATGGTTGGGGACACTTGGAATGGTGTTCTTTGTGGAGACAAGTATTAATTTAGTCAACCGCTGAATTCGGCTCATTAAAGCAGCTTTTGCTTCCTCTTCCTCCTCCAATCTCGACTGCATCTTCACCTGGCCCTCCTCCAGCTGCTCGAGCAATAAGAATCGCATATCAAAATTTAGCATCAATTAAAGTTTAGTATCATGTGATGATTTTCAGAATAAATGTAATGATCTATAGCAGGAGAGAAGAGAGACCTGTTGGCGCAATGTCATGATTTCTTCATGACTGACACCACCAGTAAGCATTCCTCTCCTAAACTGATCAAGCTCTTCTTTCAAGGTGGAAATTTCTCTTTGATATTTTTTTATCAACGACTTCTCATCAATAATCTACAATCAATCAATTAAAAATGATGTTTGCCCTTTGGATCTCATACCAAATATATATCGTCAATATATAAAAAAAAATGTGATGTCCTACCCTATTATGCGAAGCAAAAATTTCAACCCGTTTTGCTCTACTTGCAAATTTCAGGGTATTATGTGTTTCTTCCATGTTGCTAGTTGCTGGAGTAATAGTGCATATAAGCTGCAGAAACAACCAAGTCAGATTCCTTAATAAAAAAAAAAAGTGAAAACAAGTCAAATCAAATAACATAAAGATAACATATGACAAGTAGGTAAGGAGAATGGGAAAGTAAATTTGCAGTAACTTACTGATACATGTCCATGTCCACTTAACGAAGACTGAAGAAGACGAGTTAACTTCGAATCACGATATGGTATATGAGAGGCCTTCCCTTCACTAAGTTTCCCAATGACCTTCAAATATAAGTATCAAGTAAACATCAGACTCAAATGTATTTGATCCACAAATAAGAAAAGCAATTTAAAAATACCCAAAAACAAAGTAGACATTACCGTGCCAAGAGTTAACAAACTCTTGTTAATGTATGAACCCTCCTTTCTCCTTAGACCAGTTGTTTCTGTCTTGGAGCTCTCTGAACCAGCTAGATCGATCAAGTTCTAGATAAACAAGGCGGAAATTAAGATAAATTTATGACTATATAAAAATTGTAAAAGAATGTGATAAATTAGGGTTAGCTGCTTACAAGCTGAGAGTACATCACACCATCATACTCATCACCATGGGCACTGCTCTCGATCATCTACATAAAATGAGTTTCGAAAAGATGATTTCATATGCAGCTGATAAAACAAAATAAATTTGAGGTCCAAGAAAACAGGATGTGTATAAAGGATTTACCAGTGTGAAGATTGTATGGCTACGACTACTAAACAAGTTGAAATTATTCGATCCCACATGGCGGTGCTCTGTTGAGGTTGGATAACATTAGCATTTGTTAAACCAAAGTTGCAATTAATTCTTCAAAAGTTCTTACACTAGTCAAGCAAAGGTCCTCCAAATATTACTAGAGTTCACAATAAGTTGCAGCTTTTTCTCTAAAATGTAAATAAAAGAAAATAAGTAATTTAAACTTCACCTTCACCAGCAGCAATGAAAGAAAGTGCATGTCCAGGAGATAGAACAACCTCCTCCTTTATTCCTTCCACATAAGTCCCCTGTGTTTAATAATTTAAAACTTTCGACTTTAGTTAAGAGAACACCCCCCAAAAATTTCCTAACAATAGACCATGAATTTCATAATAAAGAACCTCTATTATATTTCATTAGGTCCCCTAAATTGGGATTCTGGACACTATACCATAAACTTAACATTGGGATGGAACAATTGTTAGTTCAAAATATCCATATCTGAATTTTAGGAACCCAAAAAATAAAATAGATTAATATATAACATCTTTTTTGTATAGAAAGTTGTTGATAGTGAGTTCAGAAAAGCCTCTGATTAATACCAAACAAGTTCAGTTATATCATAGGTGTTCGGCAAAGTGGAATTTTCCAAAGCAAATGGATCATTCATTCTAATCCATTCTTTCTATAGCATAAGATATTGCATCCCCCGAGAATATCTTATTCTATCTAGAACGAATAGAGAGGGATTTAATTGGAAAAATTTCCATCTTTTCCACCTTTTCAACTCAACTCCACTTAATTCAGTGTGCCTGACAAACTTTAAATAGACAGCGGAGATATAAAAGCTTTTGCACCTGATGGTCTTCTCTCACTCGCAAGTTCTGCCCAGTAGGATCAAGCAAATCATTTATCACCTGGAGTAAAAATAAAACATTTACGACTCAAGACTTGGTTACTGTTTAGTGTTTAATTTACATTTATTTATGCATAGGTCCATTATCCCTTTATAGAACTGTTCCAAAAGGTGCAATCAGTACAATAATCCATGAGCTGGCTTATAGAAATAGTACAATTAGTAGTAATTTTATGTAAAGCTTGGTCACAACAAACCTCATTGTAAATCTCAATGTAAGAGACACGGAGCAAGAATTCTCGCCCAGGTGACTGTAACATGATAAGAAGGCATATTTAGTCAACAGTATATTAATATACAAAAGGTTATCAAAGATCATGACAAATAAAAGATATTTGTATGAGATAGTTACGTCTTGGATTATGCTGAACACATCTTTAATTGCCAAGGGGATAATTCCAGGAGAATTTTGATCACCCTAGAAAAAGTAAGGACCAGTAAGCAGTCAAAAAAGAGGTGTACATAGATAGAAATTAACTATATTTGAACTCAGTTAAATTAAACTGTTTATAGAAAATTACATGCATTGTGTGGGTCTTGCCACTGCTAGTAACACCATAGGCAAAGACAGTCCCTGAATTTGAAACAATAAAAAAAACTCTTACTAGGAGCCATGAAAAAGATAGAGGCATGTTAATTAATGAAGATGTAAATCTACCAAATCATTGATTAAAGAAAAATACCATTAATGCCCTCCATTGCGGCTTTAACAACCGGACGAGCTGCTACATCATAGACAGACGGAGTAGTTGTGGAGGGACCAAAAACTCGATCTAAAGAAATAAATTTGAGCAGAATCCAATTATGTCATTGATCATAGGTTAAAGGCAAAGGAAAACTGGACCAAAATTTTTATGTGACAAAGCAGGGATTCAAATTTGATGTGAATTCACAAGACGAATAGTATTTAAGGCCAACATTGTACCTCATTTCAAACTTGAAATGAATAACAATCAAATTTAATCGAAATACTTACCATATGCATAAGCTGTAGCTGGATTAAACTCGCTTCTCACAAGCTTTTCTCCATCAGCGTACCAGGCGACCTCATCTCCTCTGTGTATCTCCCTCTCACTAAACCAAACCAATATTCAAAGAAAAAAAGTTAATCTACTGAAATCATAGATCAGCCAAAACATGCCGATGTGAAGTCAACCAGATCCAAATTCCATTTCACACTTACTTCAGAGGCCTGAACCGGATTGTGACTGAGATACTGTCTCCAGATCTAGAAGTGTCTTCAATGATAAGCTCATCGGCTGAAGGAAAAGGGACCACCGGCAATGGCTGTGGTGGTGGAGTCCGCATGGATCGGGACTTGTTAGGAGTCGATGGTCGGGTCCCGAAACCGTTACTAGATCCGTAGTACTGAGAAGAAACAGAGGAAGGAGAAGACTTGGGGATAATCCGGCTGTTATAGCCGGACGAGGTCGACGAGGAGGAGGAGGAAAAGGAAGAAGGAGATGGTGGCTTCCGGTAGCTGAAAGGTGAACTGCTTTGACCTCTTGAGGAAGATGAGCTGTACATTGTCTGGATAGACGATCCAGACAAGGTATTGGTGGTTTTCTAGAAGACGAGTCACCAATGGAAGGGAAGTGTGGAGTGACAGTGGGTGAGAAGGTCAGAGATCACATGGTATGTAGTGAAAAGGAAAGGGAAAGGGAAAGAGAGGTGAGAGAGAAGAATGCTGGTTTTTAAAGGAAGAGTTTTATTGGCTTGAAGGAGAAGGGAAGGGAAGGGAAGAGGAGAAGAGAGAAAGGGTCGGTGTGGTAGAGAGGTGAGGAGAAAAGGGCAATGGCAGGTTGGGGAAGGACACAAAAGGAGTAGGTCCGATGCCTATTGGATCTACTTATAGGTTTAATGGTTTTTCAACCGTCCGATTCGCTTTCATATCCGTGTTTACAAAATTGACGCCAGGCTGCACGAATATTAAAGCATAATGCACACATCTTCAAGCGAATCGGACGGTTCTTGTTCCAATTGGATCTCAAGTAAGTCAAATGGACGTCGGACCTACTCAGCAGTGGTGAAGAGAAAGACTTTGTCAGTAGACCTGTTCTTTTTATAAATTGTCGGAATTACTTTCGTTTGAATTCGAATTTGTGGTGGCTTCTTTTCTTAGTACATCCTTAATGTTCTCGAATTTCTGAATAGAGCACGTATTCACAATGAATTTTAATAATGAGTATTTTTATTATAAAATTATTAAATATTATTCGGGAAGAACGTAATATAAATAAGATATAAGGTAAAAATACAAACTTAGATAACGAATAACTTCATTAATACAACCGTTAGAAAAGTTCCCGAGATTTTTATTAATATCCAAAGTTTAATACAAATTAATATTTATGCTCAGAATTCTGATTTTTGCCAAAAATGCCCAAGCCAGCCACAAAATGGCCGGCTTACGCTCCCCCCGTAAGCTGGCCATTTTGTGACTGGTTTACTCAATTTTTTTTTTTTTAGAGACACTATGAAGAGCAAAATAATGAAATCTAACACTGAAAATTCAAATTTTTTGTTTAAATTATTTGTTAGATTATTTCTTTTGATATATAATTAATATATTTATACTAAAATATGCTAAATTACTTGAAATTATGTTAAATTACACTATAATACAATAAATTAGAGTAGAACTAGGGTGCTCCTAAGCTCACCAAGCCCTTCCGTGAGCGCGACTCTAAAACCTATCAAATTGACTTCAAACGACATTTCCAAACCGTTAGATGTTCAATCTATATTAAAATGTGCTTGGAGACCAAATTTTATATTTTTTGGAATTTTTTTACTATTTATTAAGATGGTTTGAAAATCGCTGTTTTTATTAAAATTCTGCACCATTGGAAAACAGCGATTTTCAAACCATCTTAATAAATAGTAAAAAAATTCCAAAAAATGTAAAATTTGGTCTCCAAGCACATTTTAATATAGATTGAACATCTAACGGTTTAGAAATGTCGTTTGAAGTCAATTTGATAGGTTTTAGAGTCGCGCTCACGAAGGGCTTGGTGAGCTTAGGAGCACCCTAGTTCTACTCCAATAAATTATGTTGATACAATAAATTACGTTTGATCGGGTTCAAAGTATAAAAAATTTTAAATAAAAGTTGATCTTCAAGTTTAATCGGGTTCACAGACGGAACGATGGACCGCGATCACGATGGTTGGCTCTTGTGACTCGTTCGGTGCCAGTGACGTGGCGAATTGTGGGGCCCAGAGGGAGCCTGGGTGTGAGTTTGAGTTTGAAGTTTAAACTTTAAACCATGCTCCTCTGGAAAAGATAAAGAGGTAAAAAGGCGGGAATAACTGCAAGAGTCTCCTCTATTGAATTCTTAAATGTTTGTACAAGTGTCGCAAACCCCTTCTCTGTGGGACCTACATATCTGTCTAATATATTGCGGAGGGTGTATAGCGCCGCATAGTTAGATACATATTGATTGTCACAGAGAGATGCAGAATGGCCCGGGACGGGTGGAAACGCAGTCCAAAGTATAAACAAGTCGCTGTATTCGAGGAATGCAGTACCATTAATTTATGAGGGATGCACACACGCTGTCTGTGAAATACCTTGAGAAGATTCTCTGTGGCAATTTGCACAATAGGAAATATTTTTTCAGAAACAACCAGGACTTTTTAATTTTTAAAACTGTCCCAACTGTCAGAATTTCTGGTGGTTCTTTGTTTTTTTAATGATTAATAATATTAACCATTAAAACAATTTTACTACTCAATTACTCCGTAATTTTTAAAAAAAAATCTTGAACCGCTAGAAATTATGGCGGTTGGAGCAGTTTTAAAAATAAAAAAATGGAGGACTTGTGTGGGATTTTTTAATTTTTGGAGGATATTAAAAAATCGGCAAGCAGGAACCTTGACCGATATTAATTTGAAATAATCACCTACAAGTTAACTCTTTTAGTAAAATAACTTTAAAATTTGAAATTTCTCAGATATATTATATGTTGATTGCAATGCTTCCTATTCATTTGGAAACAATTTATTGTTTTTTTCCAGATATATGCATTTATTAAAACAAACAATATAATATAGATCTATCTGATTTTTCATTAACTATGTGGGAAGATAACTGTAAAATTTGAAATTTCTCAGTAATTATAATTAGATATTGCAATGCTTGCATTCTTTTTACCCAATACATTGTTTAAATGAAATATAAATATGGTTTTTCATTTTTTATAATATTTATGATAACTTTGGTTTGAGAATAATCAAAGGTCAGTTAAGTACATTTTGTATTTTGACATGGATAGTTTATAATTAAAATTGTTGATTGTGTACAGAAAAAAACCTTTACAAATTACAAAATGGAATATTTTTACTCGTGATGTATAAATACAGTAAAATCAATGGTCTAAATAAATTATTTGTAATTTTGATTTTGAACAATAAAATCAAATATGTACAATGTCATAGGGTGAAAACGGAGCCGATAATGGTAAAACCATATTCATATCTATTTTTCTTTTCCGGATACGGATACGGAGCGGATATTAGACGGATTCGGATACAGATACGGATAGAATCGGATATTTATTAAAATAATATAAAAAAATATTAAAACAATACTAATGTTCATAATATTTATCTAATTGTAATGGTGAATAACATACTTTTTTTCATAATATATATTAAAATATATGGTATTATTTACTATTCAAATACGGATAATTAAAACATTAAACCATATCAGTATTCATATTCACACAGATATTCAGATATCAGATATCCACGTCTAATTTTTTGAAATACGGATGGGATATTATCCATACCGTTTTCACCCCTAACAATGAGTATAGGGGAAATGGTAAAAATGGGAATTTGGATGATAAATTAATGAAAGTGATTTAATAATTGAATTTCTCCAAATGTGAGAAACCAAGCAGTGAATTAGGTTAAATTAAACCTGATTAGCAGAAAATGGGTTGTCATGGGTGAGACGACAAAGACAAAAATTGGTGTTATTCTACACAAACTTCCAATTTGGATGGTAAGTAGACTAGTAGCTAGGGCCTAGGGACCTATATTAATATTTAGCTTCTTCCAAATTTACGGCACTGACACTTCAAATATTCCAATACATTCTCTCTTCTTTCTTTAATTAATTAATTCAACTGCAGCAGTCTGTAATCTGCACGAACCTTTGCCGACATTTTTATTATTATCCAAAGTTTAATAGAAATTAATTAATATACCGGTCAGAAAATAACTGGTACTCAATTTAATTCATTATCTAGTGGTACCCAATTTAATTCATTATCTGCCAGAAAATAACTGGTACCCAAAAATTTTTTTAAAAATTTTTTTAGATATAATATAAACATTCTATCTATTTTTTGAAAAACTTTTCATATTTTATTAGAAATAATATAAGAATTTCATCCATCTATATATCAGATTTTAAAAAAAATACTAAGTTTGAATCGGTAGAATTCTAATGATCCAAATTTTTTTATTTTTAAAATCAGTAAAAATTCTATCAATCTTTCTACCAATGAAAAATATAATGTACTCTTTCTATTTCTCCTCTCTTCCTTTATTTTAATTTCTACAGATAAAAAATTCCCGCCGATCAATCATAAGCTAGCGCTGTATTTGGCCATTCCTTAATTAATTTGTCTTTTTTAATGATAATGTCGACCGTTCGAACAGCTTTCACGCTTGTACCTATGTGAAATAATTTAAATAAATATAATGACTTTTGTCTATGGCTGACAAAATTACTCAAACTCGTAACTCGCTTATTTACAGCTCGTTTTAACTCACTCATTTATAACTCGAATTGACTGACTCGTTTAATAAATGAGCTGAGTTTGAGCTTATCCCAACTCGCTCATTTATAACTCGAGTTACATAACATTGGTCACGATAAATCTCAGAAACCCAGACTCTTCTAAATAACTAAACCCAATTGCTGGTACTTATGTACTAAGTTGCTGTATGAAAAATTAAAGGTGCTTATGTACTACTGTTGTATGAAAAATTACTGGATACTGATAAATTCTTTTACTAGTAGTATATAATTAACTGGTTAAACGAGTTATAAACGAGTTGTGAGCCAACTCGAGTTGATGTCGAGCTGGGTTCGAGTTTGCTCTGCAACTCGTTATTATCATCCCAACTCCACTTGACTCACTCATTTATTTAATGAGCTGAGCACGAGTTAGAGGTAACTCACTCAAACTCGACTCATTTACAGCCCTACTTGTGTCTGTTTTCTTATTTTGCTTGTAAAGAAATTAATTAATAGAACCAAGTCTTGCATCGCTAATACAATTGAGGATAGTAATAAGTAATAACTAGAGAGAGCTTATTTTCATAACTTTATATAATTCTGTCTAGTTTGTTATTCAGAAAGAAAAATTACTTGACAGGTGGATTAATTATTATGTTGTTTATTAAAGTAATTTAGCAAATTTAAATTATTTTAACTTCTCTCTATATATAGATAATCAATTGGAATGTTTGATAAGGGTAATATATGTCTAATTCAATAATTACTTGACAGATGGATTCAATTATTTTTACTGTACAGTTAATTATAATGATATGTGGATAGGGGTGAAAACGGTGTGGATAAAATCCGATCTGCATTTAAAAAATTAGAAATGGATAGAAATACAGATATGATTTTATGTTCAATTATCTGTTTCTGAATAGTAGATATATACCATATAGTTTTAATATTAAAAAAATATTTATTCATCGTTATTATTAGATAAATATTATGAACTTAGTATTTGTAATAATATTTTCTTGTTTTAATAAATATCTGATTCGATCCGTACGGTCTAACATCTGTATCCGTATTCAAAAAATTAAAAAGAATATGAATATGACTTTACCACTATCTGCTCCGTATCCACTTCGTTTTTTGCCCCTACATGTGGAGGTATAAAAAAATAATTTAAGAAAATTCAAATGCCAATTGTTTAACAGAGCAAGTTACAGTTTAAAAACAATCGCTAAACCTTAAAACGCAAGTACTGTTAGAATAATTGATTAACAAAATATATATGATGAACATGACAATTAATTTGTATATTTATTAAGAAGAATAGCGCGCATCACAAGACTCACTTTAGTATATATAAATCCGAATTGACAGCTGACTAACTGCGTTTGGTGACTAAGTAATCAAATATTGGCGATAAATTGATGTTCAAGGCAGCCAATGAGCCAAATATCTCTTTACATACACACACACACATATATATATTTTTCATGAAGATAATTAAGTTTATCGGTTGTGACTAATCGATCTGATAACTATAGTTCATTCATGTGGTGTGTAGACTGGATAATATCAAAACGTTTGTTCTGGAGCCGTGGTGTAATCAATTAGTTTACGACTTTCAAAGTTCAATAGGTCGATCCAAACTATTAGATGTGGTCTCTATATTAAAACGTGCTTAGAGACTAAATTTTATATTTTTTTGGAATTTTTTACTATTTATTAAGCCAGTTTTAAAATCGCTGATTTTAATAAACGGTGAAAATTTTCTGAATCATTGAAACAACGATTTTAAACTGACTTAATAAATAGTAAAAAATCCCAAAAAATATAAAATTTGGTCTCTAATCATATTTTAATATAAATTGAATGTTGAATAGTTTGAATTGACTGTTTGGACTTTGAAAATGTAAAAACCGAAGCATTTGTTCCACGATCTAGGAACAAACGTTTTGACATTAGCCAATCTTTATATATTAGCTGAATGTAGTCATAGTAATAACATTCATGAGCGGGTTACAATGCTTATATAATATTTAATTGAGTCAGTTACAAAATATGGCACTTAATTGTACTCGCAGTGCATATATATATATATATATATTCAGGAGGGAGTTATATTGTCGCCTGGTCAAACGACTTTAAAATAATTATTTAATGAGTCCTTTGTAAAAAAATGATAATTACAATATAATATGTAGTAAAATAATTATAATATAATAGTTTTAAAGATGAGGGTATAATTATATCAAGTATTCTTAGTACGCTATAGGGCCACTACGCCATATCTTTAAGACCCGAAAATGCGTGCTATTTAGAACTCTGTATTTTTTTTTAAAAGAGGCTAATGCCCGTTTAATGGAAAACAATAAAAGAAGCAACAGTAACTGTACAGGGGACGCAATTATTGAGAATAAATAATGCAGACATATAGATCTAAACATTTGCCCTATTTTTGGAAAATACTTTTGCAATTAATGATTTTTAAGGTCGGTCGAATTTAAGTTCGCAAATTATTGGTTTAATTATTATTTTTCTGACATCATCAGACTTGCATTTGACCTCTATGTGTCCTTCTCTTATAATGCACACTAAAAATAAAATACAAGTCTTCAAAAGTGTGTATATCTATATGAGGAGGGTTCAAATGCCTCCACTTTTGTGACTCCATCATCTCTCTATTTTTAAAAACATTAATAACTCAAAGTTTACAATCTAAAAGTCAAAATAAAACCGTTGGATATGATTTATATCATTTTATCTATGTGCTTGTACAAAATTATCACATTTCGATTTTGTTTTTAAGTGAATCAATAAATTAAAAAATCAACGTCTAGAAATTATACACATTAGTATGTTTTTTACAAGCTCTTGATGACAACTAAAACAAAATTGAAATGTCATAATTTTTAATGTATAGATAAAATGATGTAGGTCATATCCAACTGTTTTATTTTGACTTTTAAGTTTTAAATTTTGAGTTATTAAAGTTTTTAAAAATGGAGGCATGAAAAATGGAGGCATTTGAACCCTCCTGTATATATATATATATATATATATATATATATATATATATATATATAGAGAGAGAGAGAGAGAGAGAGGAGGGAGAGAGAGAGGAGAGAGGACACACACACGAGGGAGAGTAGAGAGGAGAGAGAGGACACACACACGAGCCCAGTGAAAGAGAGAAGAGAGGACCAAAATGGCTGAGACAGGAGTATGGCACCTAGTGCAGCGGCGCCGGCGTTTTCCTGACCACTGGCGACCGAGCCCAGTGCTCACCCCAGCAGCTCTCTTACCGCGAACCAACACGTATGCCCCATTCCAGACGGTACCCACCTATGCGCAGGTGGTTGCTAACAACAATCCGCCTCCCAACATACCTATCCGGAAAACCCCCCCACCATCCCCCCCAACTTCACCAACCCCCCCCTCCTCCCCTCAGTCCCCTACCTATTACATTTCGCCCCATAGCCCGGAGCGTCTTCGGTTCCCTCCATCATCCAAATATCCAGAATGGCGAAACAGATGTTTTAACTGCTGCCGTAAGGGACACAGGGTCTTTAACTGTCGCAATGACAAACGCTGCGGCAAATGCTGGAATTTTGGTCATACCGGTAATAGATGCAAAGAAGGACCACTAAACCCTCAGGCAAGGCCCTACTGGCCGGTAACCAAAATACCTACAAAGGTGGTGGACTACGAGCCAAGTTTCAATGACATTCTCCAAAGACCTAAACCACTAAACCCTGACATGATGCCACCCAACCGGCCAAAACGAATAATAGCATATGTCGAACGAGATGGGGAGCATTATCACGAGATTGCCAGGCTGTAACGCGCAGTGGTTCTTTACGCGGCCAGTTTACATGTCCCACTGCATGTTGATAAGGTGGCCGAATATGCGGCTGAGACAGGCTTGGTGACTGAAAAGGAAGTGCATGTGGCTACACTTTCAAAGGCAAGACACATCATTTTTCTTCCAGAGGGATTGGCTCCAGAAACATTCATTGAAGCCACCCCGCAACATCTCTGGGACTTAGGATTGTCCTTCCAGAAGTGGAATCAGCTAGAGGATAGAGAGACATACAACCCGGCATACAAAGTCCTCATGGATATCGTTGGGTTTCAACCGGACAGCTATCGCGAGAGGGAAATTATTAGAGCCGTCAGTGGCTTTGGCTTGTACCTGGGCTCGGTACAACAGCAGCATCAGGGTGACATCTCACGTTGGACGGTTGTGGTGGCCGTCAACAAACTAGAAGAGATACCGGAATCAGTGGGGCTAGTGGTTGGCGGCCTGCTACAGGAAGCCACTGTCCACGTCAAAATATGGTCGGAGGGACCATTATACTCTGAAGAAGACATGCCTAAACCCCCAGCAAGATTCATGGGACCTAAACCTCCACCACCACGTCGATACCCGGCTTATGAAGCCGGTCAAAGCTCGGCCATGCAAGAAGAGAGGGAGCTTGAGGATAGAATTATGGTATCACGGGCTGCCCTCATGGAGATATGCCGAGACAGAGCCAGAGAATCCTTGCCATTGGAGCTCCGGCGACTAGTGGAAGAAGATTACTCATAGACCGCAGGAGGGAGAGTGGACCGAACACAACTCCAAACCGCTCACGTGACTACACGACCACAGGCCACAACTGATCCAGAACCGGTGGTGTGTGGGGGAAGTGCGATCAGAAGGCTACACCAAAGTTTAGACACCCTACGAATCATGGTACAGGAGGTCACTCCGGATCCGATACACATACCGAACAGAGACATAGTGGTTGATGCTACACAAACTGGAGAGGTAAGCACACCACTTCAAAGGATTGCACACCAGGCCACACCGCATGAGACATCACTCAATCCGGTTGCAGATGACGCAGGCCTCATAGCTAACCGTTGGGAGAACAGAGACCTAGACGCACACTCCCCAAAACATACGACAACAGTAACCCCTCAGACCCGTTCCTCTCCTAGTACAACTGCAGTAGTCATATTGGGAAAGGGCTCGTCAGAAATCGGCGGGCAATTAATGAACCCCCAGGCGCATGCAGAAACATTAATTACTGACGTTGACCTGCTGCCTACCCACACCTCCTTGCGCGTGCTTCGCTCCTCAGAAAGGCAAAAGCGAAAGTTGGAAGCTAGTGGAGCCGGGCCTTCAAGGCCTGCCGGAAAAAGAAATGCAAATCAAGAACTGGCCCGGCAAAAACCCATTTCGGTTCACTCAACTAATGATGGATTGGTGCAGGTCCAAGTTCAATACAGTCATGCGGTGGAACTGGCCGTGGGCCTGGGAGTCAAACCAGATGATATTTTGGAGGTGGTCCAGGCAGACAATGCAGCAAGGGATAATTTAAATACTCACAGCCCACATGAGGAGCCTCACCCATCAACAGCCCAACCAAATGAGGAAAATGAAGAGGATGAGGAACGGCTCTGTCTTGACTCGGACTCAAGTGAGGAGTTAACAGACGATGAGCTCACGGGGGATGAACTGGGCTCGGACCCGGAAGATAGTTAATACCTGGGAGTGCTGGTGCCTCCTAGCCGATTTTAGGAACATTGATGGTTGACATTATCAGTTTTTAAATGTATTGGAAAAAAATGAAAGTATTAAGTTGGAATGTTAGAGGCATGGGAAGTGAAGAAAAAATGAATGTAGTTCGGGATGTTATAAGATCGTCTAGATGTGAAATTTGTTGCATTCAAGAAACAAAATGAATACACATGATTTCGCTTATCTCTCTCGCATCTTGCCTTCTTTCTTCGAAAAGAATTGTGCCGTGCTTTTCGCGCGAGACACGTCGGGTGGTTGCATTATATCATGGAAGCGCAACTATGAAATGGTGACGAGTTGGACCACCAGGCACACTATCACAGCGGTCCTAAGACAGATTGCAACAGGGATCACGCTGGCAGTCACTTCGGTGTACGGACCCACACAAGACCAACTGAAAGTTCAATTTCTAGAAGAATTGCAAACTCTAGCGATAGCATACAGATACCATGGATCCTAGCTGGCGACTTTAATATGGTAAGGTATTTAATTGACCGGTCAGGGGACTTAAGAGGCATGAATTTGATGTGCCTTTTCAATGATTTTGTAAGGCAGACGGGCTTAATAGATATCCAACTCAAAAACCGGCAATTTACGTGGTCGAATAAAAGACCGAACCCTATTTTCTCAAAGCTAGACAGAACCTTCGTATCCATCTCAATGTCCAACAAATTCCCCATCATAACCCTCACTGCCTCAGAAATCACAGTATCGGATCATGCCCCCTTGGTTCTCCATTGTAGACAACATCATACAACGCGAAACCATTTCGTTTAGAAATTTTTTGGCTCAACTACCCCCAAGTCAGACAAATAATCCAGGCCATTTGGATGACCCCCCCCCCAATCGGCCAACAATAGTGCTAATGAATTCCTGGAGAGAAATCAAAGGTTGCAGAAGGAGTTGAGGCAATGGCACTTGCAACACTTCAAGCATGCAAATGAGGAGCTAGATCAATGCAAAGCCCAGATTCTCGACCTAGACACACTGGAAGAAACTACTACTCTCGACACTCCCCAGTTTCAAAACAGGATCCGATTAAGAGAAAGGGTTTTCGAACTTGTGCAGGTCATTGAGTCAAGATGGAGGCAACGAGCGAGATGTCGGCGGCTCCGGGAGGGGGACAAAAACACCCGTTTCTTCCATGCATATGCGTCGGCAAGATGTAGGAAGAATCGGGTAGATACTATTCTAAATGACCAAGGAGCAATGGCGACAGAGGCTCGCATAAAAGAGGTGTTCTTAAATCACATGCAACAAACCATAGGGACCTCACACCACAGTGAACTGCTGAGTTTTGACCCGTCCGTGTTATACAGGACCAACCCGCAACTACAAGACCTAGACATACCTTTCACTGACCAAGAGATTAAAGCGGCGGTACAAGGCTTGGCAAAGAATAAGGCATCGGGTCCTGACGGCCTTACCGCCGAATTTCTTCAAATTAACCTTGACTCACTATGGCCTCACCTCAAGCAGATGGTGTAGGACTTTTTTGCAGATCAGTTGGATTTGAAGCCGCTCAATCGGGCAAATGTTGTATTTATTCAAAAAAAGGAAACCCCGCAAGTGGTATCGGATTATAGACCGATAAGCATCCTTAACATTGTTCCAAAGTTGATCTCAAAAATTATGGCAACAAGGATGGCACTGAAGATGCCGGAACTAATATCCCCATTTCAAACGGCATTCATTAGGGGTAGGCAGATCTCAGAAAATTTTAATACTACAAGAGAGCTATTGCAACATATTCACACAACGGGGAGGCCGGCCTTCTTGGCCAAATTGGACTTTGCAAAGGCTTTTGACTCACTCGAGTGGCCGTTCCTACTCAATGTGCTCAAGGCAAGAGGGTTCTCACATAAATGGATCGCTTGGATTGACAAGCTATTAAACACAGCAACATCCAGAGTGCTAATTAATGGGGAGGCCTCACATCTTATTCAACACAAAAGGGGGGTCCGCCAAGGCGATCCACTATCACCACTTCTCTTTAACTTGGCGGTTGATGTTTTGCAAAAGATGGTGCAAGTGGCCAACACAACCTTACCCATGTCGATCTCTAAGCGGATCCCCGACTCGATAATAGCGATGTAATATGCCGATGACACGGCAATGACAGCTAACGCCGACTTAGACACGGTGGTCACTCTCAAAATCCTTTTGGGCCTATTCACAAAGATGTCGGGACTAAAAATCAACTACCATAAAAGCAGTTTTGTACCTCTAAACATTGGAGATGACCACTCGGCCATGTTGGAGTGCTTACTTGGCTGTCCCCCAACAAGCCTCCCAATGACGTATCTTGGCATGCCTCTCACAATAAACCGACCGACGAGAAGGTCTTTCCTACCACTAATTGAATCTATTGAGAAAAGACTCCAAGGGTGGAAGGGCAAATTAATTTCGAGGGGAGGCCGCTTGCAACTAATTAACTCGGTAATCTCATCCATTCCTATCTATATCATGGCATGTTTTCGGTTGCCCATGTGGGTGGTTAACCGTATTGACAAAATAAGACGAGATTTCCTATGGGGTCGAATGGAAGGCTCAAACAATGGCGTGTCACTGATTAATTGGCCAAGCGTGTGCTTGCCAAAAGCCTATGGAGGCTTAGGCATACCAGACCTGACACTTCGAAACATAGCACTGTTGACTAGATGGTGGTGGCGGCTATATGAGGAGCCGGACTCACTTTGGGCCAAGATCATCTTCAAAATCAGGCAAAAAAATACATATGCGAATGGACCCCGGTTATGGATAGTCAATGGATCGTTCTTTTGGAAGAGTTTAATCCGCCTCAAGAGGTACTTTCATTGGTCCACGGCATGGATCATTGGTAATGGCATGAGTATCTCATTTTGGTTTGACTCATGGTCGGGCTTGCCGCTGGCACAAATGGAAACAGGACAGGTGCAAATAGAATATCCGTCAATCTCGTTGGGCCTTGCGGCGCACATAGCCCATGTATTTGCCCCAACAAATGAAGAGCTTAGGTCAATACAACTCACTGAGGGCCAGGACCAAATAATCTGGAAGTGGAATAGCAAGGCGGTCTACACGGCTAAATCGCTATATATGGCCATGGCTGGTGCTGGTAAGATAAAATGGGCCTTCCAGGAGGTTTGGGCAAGCAAGGCTCCTCCTACAGTCAAAGTTTTCGCAACTATGCTGTTGAGGGGCAAAATTCTTACTCACGAGATTATGGAACAAAGGAGGATACAGTGTGAACTTGAGTGTCTCATGTGCCGTAACTGCCCGGTGGAATCGACATTACACCTCATGTTTCTATGCCCATATGCAACACACGTTTGGTTCCTGGTATCTAATGCGCTTGGATACCGAATGATGAAACCGGCATTGACGGTGCAGGAGATATGGATACAATCGGCAGGGGGCCGTGGTGAGAGGCTGAAGGAGGTCTGGACAACACAATACATGTGTACTCTGTGGGGAATTTGGAAAAGTCGAGATCAGGTAGCATTTGGAGGAGTTAAACTGGATCCGAGACATTTGGCTGAGAGGATAGTGCATGACTCGAACATGTGGCTTAAGTATGGTTGAGAGCACTGCTGCAACTTTTCTTTTTTCTTTTTCCTTTTTTTCCTATTGTTGTGCTTTGCCTTGTTGTCGATGTAAGATGCATATCATTTTAGGGGTGTAAGTCCAAACAAAAAGGGGCTTCACAAAGTTGTAACAGAACTATTGATTTTAATGAAATTTCCAACTTGGTAGCCAATACCAAGTATTTTCAAAAAGAGAGAGAGAGAGAGAGAGAGTGAGGCTACGGTGTTATGCATAGCACGGATTGGGTCCGTGCTACGGCTCAAAATTTGACTTTTCAAAATTCTAATGGTCGATCCGAACCGTTCAACATGATTATAAAATGAATATGTACTTGCAAACCAAATTTTACATTTTTTTCGAATTTTTTTACTATTTTTTTAGATAGGCTGTTTTTGGATGGTCCAGAATGTTCAAATCAAGTGATTTTAAAAAAAATAGTAAAAAAATTTGAAAAATGTAAAATTTGATTTGCAAGTACATATTCATTTTATAATCATGTTGAATGGTTCGGATTGACCGTTAGAATTTTGAAAAGTCAAATTTTGAGCCATAACAGGACCCAATTGGTGCTATGCATAGCACCGTAGCCTCACTCATATATATATGAGGAGGGATCAAGTTACAATAAATTTGAGTTATAACAAAGTTACAACAATCATTTTTTTCATTTTCAAAGTTCAAATTGTCGATCCAAACCATTCAACATGATTATCTAAATAAAATGTGCTTGCAGATCAAATTTTATATTTTTTTGAATTTTTTTACTATTTATTAAGATGGGTACAAAATTCAATGGTCTGAATATGACTATTTTTTGTAAAATACTTAATAAATAGTAAAAAAATTCAAAAAAAATGTAAAATTTAATCTGCAAGCACATTTTATTGTGGAGATCATGTTGAACGGTTCGGATCGATGATTTGGACTTTGAAAATAAAAAAATGGTTGTTGTAACTTTGTTGTAACTTGATCCCCTCTCTCTCTCTCTCTCTCTCTCTATATATATATATATAGGAAATTGCTGATATGCTATGCATAGCATAAAGGGCCTCCGTACTACGGCTCAATATTTGAGTTTTTAAAATTCTAACGGTCGATCCGAACCGTTCAACATGATCTCCATATGAATATGTACTTGCAAACCAAATTTTACATTTTTTAGAATTTTTTTACTATTTTTTTAGATAGGTAGAAAATCACTTGATCTGAAAATTCTGTACCATTCAGATAAAGTGTTTTTCTACCTATCTAAAAAAATAGTAAAAAAATTCTTAAAAAATGTAAAATTTGGTTTGCAAGTACATATTCATATGGAGATCATGTTGAATGGTTCCGATCGACCGTTGGGATTTTGAAAACTCAAATATTGAGTCGTAGCACGGAGTCCCTCTACGCTATGAATAGCACCGTAGCCAACTCCTATATATACATATATGTGTGTGTGTGTGGGGGGGGGGGGATTGCTCACTAATTATTGCACTTCAACTTCATCACGGTGCCTTAGATAATAAATGACACATATAATATATTACAAGAGGGTTCTTCATTTGTTGTATTTTTACTAGAGAATGGCTAATAAACAAACGTTTGTTTCTGGACTCAGGAACGATTCGGTTCTCTAATTTTCAAAGTCCAAACAGTCGATCCAAACCGTTAGATATTCAACCTACATTTAAATGTGCTTGGTGACCAAATTTTACATTTTTTGGAAATTTTTTACGATTTATTAAGCTGGTTTGAAAACTGTTGTTTTTCAATGCTGCAGAAATTTAATAAAAATAACAGTTTTCAAACCAGCTTAATAAATAGCAAAAAAATTCCAAAAAATGTAAAATTTGGTCTCCAAACACATTTTAATATAGATTGAATATCTACAGTTTGGATCGATTGTTTGGACTTTGAAAATTGGAGAACCGAATCGTTTGTTCCTGAGTCCAGGAACAAACGTTTGTATATCAGCCATTCTCTTTTTATCATATCTTTATTTTTAAAACTAAAACAACTTCAAGTTAAAAATTTAAACGTTAAAATAAAACCATTATATATGATCTAATATTATTTTGTCTATGCACATGTAAAATATCATGACATTCTGATTTTGTTTTAATTCACATCAAGAGCTTGTAAAAATACACATATGAGGATCAAATATGAACGTTAATTTTTCAACTTATTAATTCATATAAAATCAAAAAAGCAAAGTGATAATTTTTTTATGTACATGTAGAGATAATAATATAAATCACATCTAATTTTTTTATTTTAACATATAAATTTTATAATTTTTTTATTAGAAAATTATAAAAGTAAAGGCACGATGAAGGCACAATAAATGAAGGCGTTTGAATCCTCTTCAATTACATATGTTATTACTAAAAAAACAATTACTTGATAAGATTATTTATTAGTTTTGACAGTAAATTTAAAAAATTAAAATAAATTAAAAAGTAAAAAAGTAAATTTATAGATATATTATTGTATAGATAATATACTAATGAAATATTATGCAATTTAGTTATTATTTGATGATGTATCAATGACGATTCAATTGTTGTTCATAATTTGCAGCGGCAATCTTTGCGTAATATTGATTTTTTTTTTGCAAATTTAGAAATTTTGGTTCTTGGATGCAGATCGAGTAAGAGAAAAGAGAATTAATTGACCGTCATTTATTTTTAAAAGATGTGTATTTATATAATTTTCTATATAATTTAGAGTAAAATGTTATTGGTACTGTAAAATTGAATTCTATGTTTATATAAAAAATTTATAAAATTGATTTTGATGTATTTGATCCGTATAGTTTTAAAGTCTGGGTTCGTGCCTTCTAACAATGGTGTTATGTTGTTACTTATCAGATACTATTTTCATTGCGCTGTTGTTTGTCTTTGCTATTGGGTTCAAATATAAAAGAGATCCTTTTTTTATATTATTGGTGCTGCATTTTTACATCTTTTCTTTACAAAAAATAAATTATTCAAAATTTAGATGGAGAATTTTTACGGATATTAAACAATTAGATAGGTTGATCCCAACTTATATATAAAATAAAAACTCTTTCGAACTAATGAAAACTATATATGAAAAGACAATAATTAATGAGTGAGTCTATGGTACTATGCATAGCACGGATTGGTCTGTACTACGGATCAATATTTTCGTTTTCAAAATCCTAACGGTCGATCCCAATCGTACTATGGATCAATTTTAATTTTTTAGAATTTTTTTACTATTTTTTTAGATAAGTAGAAAATCACTGTTTTTGGAAGGTCTAGAATTTTCAGATCAAGTGATTTTCTACCTATCTTAAAATATAGTAAAAAAATTCGTAAAATATAAAATTTAGTCTGCAAGTAAATATTCATGCGGAGATCACGCTGAACGATTCAGATCGACAATTAGAATTTTTAAAATAAAAATATGACTCTGTAGTACGGACTAATCTGTACTAAGCATAGTACCATAGACTCACTCATAATTATTTACTTGCCATTTTTAGCATCACTTCTTATTAATACATACCTATTTGCTATTTGCAGTCTATCACAGCGCACTACTCGCTTGTTTAATTTCTTGTCTGACCGAGCTCGAACAACAAGCTGTGTATATACTTGGATTGGATTGGAGCTCTAAATCAATGATGGGATGGATGCTGGATTCAACCAACAATTGTTGGAACCCCGATATTTTTATTAAAATCCCCAAAAAAAAACAAATTATCAAATCTGCTCCCACTCCAAAGTTATAATTATTTCTACCCTAACCGCCCGTGGGCTGGGCGGTCCACTTTTCCCACCTGACCGCCCAGCTGCCGGGCGGTCCACTGTGCATAGCTGACCGCCCAGCCACTGGGCGGTCCAATTTCCATAGCTGACCGCCCAGCAGCTGGGCGGTCCGCTAGTGTTTTTTTTTTTTTTTTTTTTTTAAGATTAGATTAGAGACAATATGAATATAAAGACACTGAATTCTTAACGCTAAAAGTTCGAATTTTTTTTGTAAATATTAGTTAGATTACTTCTGTGAAGCATATTTATACTAAAATACGCTAAATTACTTGGAATTATGTTAAATTACGTTGAGTTACACTATATTAAGTTAAATTACACTAAATCACATTACATTACGCTAAAATACGGTAAATTACATATGAATAGGGACGATATCTTCACTGAAAAGGCGAAAAACGACGACGAAACTTCAAACGGTCATAAAACGGCGCTCGAGTGTCCGATTTCAGCAAATGAGCACTTTTCGGAAAGCTTGAGAAAATGCGCATGCGTCCGTGCCCGCTATGCCGGATTCCAAAATTCAGAATCACCAAAAAACAAAGGGAAGACCCTCAAAACTTGAGTTGAAGTTTCCGATTAAGATTTTCATTTCTATTATTCAATCCAAGTAGTTCAGTAAATTAGTTACATAATGAACTTGTAGAATACCAATTTTTACTATTTTTGGAATTTTTTACTATTTTTTATGATTCATGAAAGATGGCACAGAATCGGTCTACTTTAGTGTAATTTTGCGTAGTTTAGCGTAATTTACCGTATTTCAGCATAATTAGCGAAGTTATTATTATTTAGCGCAATTTAGTGTAATTCAACGTAATTTAACATAATTCCAAGTAATTTAGCGTATTTTAGTATAACTCACTTAAGTAATTTAGCATATTGAGTAATTTAGCGTATTTTAGCGTATTGAGTAATTTAGCGTATTTTAGCGTATTGCGTAATTTAGCGTATTGAGTAATTTAGCGTATTTTAGCGTATTGAGTAATTTAGCGTATTTTAGCGTATTGAGTAATTTAGCGTATTGAGTAATTTAGCGTATTTTAGCGTATTGAGTAATTTAGCGTATTTTAGCGTATTGAGTAGTTTAGCGTATTGAGTAATTTAGCGTATTGAGTAATTTAGCGTATTTTAGCGTATTGAGTAGTTTAGCGTATTGAGTAATTTAGCGTATTGAGTAATTTAGCGTATTGAGTAGTTTAGCGTATTTTAGCGTATTGAGTAATTTAGCGTATTGAGTAATTTAGCGTATTGAGTAATTTAGCGTATTTTAGCGTATTGAGTAATTTAGCGTATTGCGTAATTTAGCGTATTTTAGTGTATTTTAGCATATTTTAGCGTATTTTAGTGTCCGATTTCAGCAAATGAGCACTTTTCGGAAAGCTTGAGAATAACTCACTTAAGTAATTTAGCGTATTGAGTAATTTAGTATAACTCACTTAAGTAATTACATATTGAGTAAATTACTTAAGATTTTCATTTCGTCGTCGTTTTTCGCCTTTTCATTGAAGATATCGTCCCTATTCATATGTAATTTACCGTATTTTAGCGTAATGTAATGTGATTTAGTGTAATTTAACTTAATATAGTGTAACTCAACGTAATTTAACATAATTCCAAGTAATTTAGCGTATTTTAGTATAAATATGCTTCACAGAAGTAATCTAACTAATATTTACAAAAAAAATTCGAACTTTTAGCGTTAAGAATTCAGTGTCTTTATATTCATATTGTCTCTAATCTAATCTTAAAAAAAAAAAAAAAAAAAAACACTAGCGGACCGCCCAGCTGCTGGGCGGTCAGCTATGGAAATTGGACCGCCCAGTGGCTGGGCGGTCAGCTATGCACAGTGGACCGCCGGGCTGCTGGGCGGTCAGGTGGGAAAAGTGGACCGCCCAGCCCATGGGCGGTTAGGGTAGAAATAATTATAACTTTGGAGTGGGAGCAGATTTGATAATTTGTTTTTTTTTGGGTTTTAATAAAAATATCGGAATAAAAAGGATCCCAATTCAATCGGAATGGAATTATGGGATTATGGCAGGGAGATAGTAATTAAATATTTTCGGAGATCGGAGCAGCTATGATGACCATCGGACTTATTTTTGAGTCCAATTAGTTCTAACACGGTTCAATCAACATTAAGATCTGTGTGTACAGAAATTGAAACAGGCATGCACAGATTTTACTATTAGATTCACTCGTTTATTCCTCTAAAAGAGAGGAGGGAAGATTTAAAAAAAAACTAAATAATATTGAAAATTAGAAGTAAAATTTATAGTCATGTTAGTAGACATATAGATTACTTCAAATCAAATTTCATGATATTTTAAAAATTATTTTATGATACATCGAGAATTATTTATTTCGAATTGTCGAAGTTTCAAGTCGAGTCGTTTAATACGATGAAACATAGACCGAATCTCACTACTTTTTATAAACACGATACGAAGATAATTTATATATCATATTTGTAATGTTGAATTAAAATTTTTAAAATTTTATTTTTACTAATTACTAAAAATTTCAAAATAAAAAAAAATCTCGAATAATTATTTTGTTGTTAAAATCATGAATTAATGATGCACGAGAGCATGGTGAAAGTTGTCACCTAGCTTTCTCGTCAGAAAAGACAGCAAAGAAAGAGGAAAGCGATGCACATGAGACGGAAGCATCAAGCACGTGGACTCAGTACCATGAGTTGCAAAAGGAAGGCCCAATTTGTGGAATTGGAATTCTCTGAGATACCTCATATTTTGCGCGACTTTTTGGAAAATCAAAACCGTTTAACTACGTTATGCACGAATCTCAAAGCTCAATTAATACTGGCCCCTGTGCTATCCCGAATAGGCACTGGCCACGTCGGTCACGCAAAATATGAGATAACTCAGGGGATATGCACTCCAATTTGTGGTGCATGCATTATTAAGTTGTCCAAATCAAATTCTGCGCTCCTATTTGAGAAATCAGGTTAGGTACTGTGCTTTTGGGGCCCTATTCCTCGGCTTGACCATCTGGCTGGATATTTGCAATGCATATTGACCTTCTCATCCAAATTCAGATCCTTTCCGGTACCGTAACGGGGAATCTTTTGTAATTACTGGATCTGAACCGTTCTTTTTAACTTGATACTAATCTCAAAACACAATAATACTGCCTTGTGCTAGCCTGAATCTCAAGGCGGCTGAGAGTTAATCTCAAACCGTAAAGTGAAGGGAATCTTTTACAGTATCAGAGATGATACTTGTCCCTTAGCACTGACACACATATAGAGGAGTCCGCATCGTCTGCATTAACTCAAAAGGAAAATAAATCTGCTGTGATCCTCGGGAGATCACAGGATCCTGCGATCCGATCTTAACTGTTGGTTGATTAGAGTCAAATGATGATGAATTACGTAGGATTTTGGTTTAGGTTTTGCATATTTTCTCAAATTTACGTTTAATTAATTAGAGAAAAATGCTACTGTCACCCTTATTTATGTTTTATTGCAGAAACCATGTTTTGGGACTATTTTACACCAAATAGAGCAAGAATCGGGTCAATCGGATAAGCGACGCTCATCAACTAAGTCTCTGTTACGATCCGTATTGCCTAATACGGACCTAGCCGAATACGGACCAAAAGATAGTGCAATACGCATTAAACCCTTCAGCGACATGGTCTCAATACGGATCGTATCAGCCAATACGGTCCATAACCCAGGCGTCTTTTGGGGAATAACTGCCGACAGCTGTATCCAGATCATGTTTCTTGGCTTCCACTCAGCTCCAGACGTCCCTTCACTCCTATATAAGCACCATAGGCAGAATTGTTTAGTATCTTTGTAATTTGGGTTAGATTTAATTAAGTGAGAAAGAGAGGAGTGATTGTAACAATGCTGTTCCATGGCTAAGTTTCTTTCTTAGGGGTTAGGCAGTAAACCTTGTTACTCTTGATGCTTTGATATATATATTTTCTGTTGATTATGATTTCTTGTTGTTTAATCGAAATATTTTTGTGATTTATTATCCCTTTATCTAAATTCGATGATCTAGTTTAATCTATTAGGGTAGTGACAGTACTTTAATGGTAAGAGAAACTATGTTGCACGAATTAGCTTCGTTGGAATTTATTAGATTTATGTGAAGAAAATCTTAACAGGGAAACCATAAATCGGAACAACAAAACGCGAACCAAGTTCTATCATTTGCGTAAGATAAATCACAGTGATCTGTGTAGTAACTTGTGTATTTAAGAGATCAGTCATTTGCGTAAGATAACTCGCAGTGTCCTATGTAGAATCTCGATGAAAGATCTGTCATTCTTGCGTAAGATAACTCGCAGTGACCTATGTGGTGTCTTTCATAAAACAACAACAGAAAATCAGACCCGACAGAAGTATATTATCAAAGTGGATTGAGTAGCAATGGTATGCCGAAACCCTAGGAATTCTCATCTCTATCTTTATTTTAATTACTTTTAATTGTTTCCAAATTTACATTGATCACAACTTCAACTCTCAATTTTCAGATTTCGTCTAGCCTTTCGAAAGATTGTGATTTGATTGCTCAAGACTCTGAACCAATATTTTCTATGGATCAACCTCGAATATACTACTCGATAGGATTGTTCGCTTGCAGTCCGAACCGATAGCATTTCCGAGTTTATAAATATTAAAAGAAACATTGCTCTCTTTTGAGTGATCATTGGTCTTTCTTGTGATGTGTGCATGAAAATTTACTTTCCGAGAATGTTTCCGAGATCCGTGCACGAAAAAGTTTGAATCGTTGATCTCGGAATTTTAGGATCCTGCGATCCCTCTTGGAATCGCAGCAGATTCGGACTCACTCCAAAGAGCATCTTTTGAGTTATTGAGTTAATGCATCTGGGCTGTCTGATTTAAACAGAGCCAATCCAGCCCTGCCTATAAAGCAGGGGATCCTTTAATATTAGTGCAAATATAGTCTGCACGGATCTCAAAACACATCGGACGGTGCAGATGCATTATCTGAAAAGATTCTTTTTTGAGTTAATGCAGAGGATACGAATTCCATATAGAGGTGCTACTTTTATCCGATTAATTTGGATAGAGTATGGATTAAAAAATATAACCGGTTAAATTATGAATGCAGTTACAGAACCGATATTGTAACGGATAGGATGTGAGTTTGATTTAATTATCCGACCAATAACCGAACACGATCCAGTACATGTATAAATACCCGTTACAATAATAAAATTAATACCATTCATGAATTTGTTGAATGAAATAATGTCTACTATAATATGTCTTTCTATACAGATTATTGAAATTTATTGCTCTCATTGTTGATTGAAAAAAGTATTAATATTCCATTTATAGATTTTTAGAACTACAAAAAGGAAATCACCGTATCCAATATTTTACTTTCCAAGTATTATTTCTCTCCTTCAATATTTTACTTTTTAAAAATTATTCATCATGGGCTTGAAGTATCTTCTCATATGCGAGTGACATATTGAACAATCCGATCGACTATTTAGATTTTAAAATAAAAAAACTAATTCATTATAACTCATACTGAAATTATAACTTTATGGTAATAATGACATTAGCATAGATAGCGTTATGACATTAGCTCCTGCCGATGGCGATGAATTACTCGAAATGCATAAAATGGATGGACATCTAATGTGCTATTCTAGAATGAAAAGTACACATAATATATCTAATGGAAAATTAAAGGCTTCATATGTGATGGGTACACATCATGGTTCATGTGAAATTATACCACCTAACTCTCTTTGGGTTGTTTCAGAGCAGATATATTATAAAGAGTGAGTCTGTGGTACTACGCATAGTATGAATTAGTCTTTACTACGGAGTCATATTTTTATTTTGAAAATTCGAATGGTCGATCTGAACCGTTCAACGTAATACCCACATGAATATGTACTTGCAGCTTAAATTTTATATTTTTTCGAATTTTTTACTATATTTTAAGATAGGTAGAAAATCACTTGATCTGAAAATTCTGGACCATCCTAAAACAGTGATTTTCTACCTATCTAAAAAAATAGTAAAAAAATTCTAGAAAATAGAAAATTTAGTCCACAAGTATATTCTCATATGGAAATCATGTTGAACGGTTCGGATCGACCGTTAGAATTTTGGAAACGAGAATATTGATCCGTAGTACGGACCAATCCGTGCTATGCATAGTACCATAGACTCACTCTATTATAAATATACCATATTTAACAAAGCCACTCTAATAATTCAACTGAAAAGTTATAGGAAAGATTTTTTTTAATTTTTTAATTTTAATTTCTGTGAAGGGAAGGAAGAGTAAATCATTCAAAAAGTTTCGACTAGGACAGTGTAGTTCTATTTTGTTTATTCATATTTCATAGTCATGGTCCTCATGGATGCATTTAATTCTGTGCTTCTTTTGAGTACAGTACTGGATTTAGCCAAGGTCTCATTCAATTGATTAATAAATGTGGATCTTTTTGGAAAAAATTGTGACAAAACGTGAAATTGATGATGAAGGCCGTTAAATATGTACAATGATTATAGTACTGGGCCTAATAATATTTAAGGGCCCAAATATTTTGCGTCCTAAGCCCATTCATTCCAGGAGAATTGGTTGAACAAAACAAATAGACTTTGTTCATTATTTATAATTATTGAATCATTAAGTATTCTATTCATTTTATACAATCGGTTTACATAATTACACGATCGATCGAGGTCAGATGGAATTTATACACGATGAATTAACTCAACAATATTTTTTAAAACAAATTTTTTAAGAACAATGAAAGGTATTCTAATGAAATTAGTTCATGATTAAATTGTCACTTGATGTTTACCAGATGCCTTTGAATATAGAATATTGCAAATTGCACATTGAATTAATTACTCTTCCTTCCATTCACAAAAATAAAATAAAATAAAAAACTTTTCTTCTTCCCTAGAACTTTTCAACTGAATTATTAGAGTAATTTTGTTAAAATTTCTGGCGAATTATAATATATAATCTGCTGCTACATTGATTGGTCGTACCGCTCTGCTGTAAGGCAGCCCAATGTATCAATGGCTTCACATGGCTTTTTATGCATGAGGTCCAATATATAAGCTTGAAATTGTGTTGTTAAGATATGATTTGCGTTGTTTAGTTAGTATGAATGCAACTTAATTGTTGCAAATGAAGCATTGTTTTATCCGAAATGCTTATTGTAAGATTAACTTGTTCAATTATCAAAGGAATCTCGAGTTCTCAATAGCAGAAACTTGTTTGTTTCTAGAATTATTACAGCAATTTTCCATATTTGGCCCTCCTTTCTAAAGTAGAAGACGATAACAATGTACTAGTCACTAGTTTTGGCAATCTTCCAGATTTATCATGCACAGTAAAATTGTTGTAATTGCAATCTCTATGATCAGATCTGTACCAAATACTTGAAAATTAGTTGATCAATGTTATGGTTCTTTTATGTACTTCATATTTTCTTTTTTAACAATTAGTCAAGCAGATATTTGCTGACCATAAGATCCATAATTTTTTATGCTGTTCAGATTTGGATAAAAGCTGAGTTTGGCCAGGCCAAAATCTCAAGCCAGGGACCGGTAACTTGTGTTTCACCCACAAAATCTCATTTAGCGGATGAGAGGTCAATTGCATCTAGTACATACAAATTACTCGTCACCTTTTATTAAACAATATCTTCTTCGCTGTTCTATTTCGAAAGCCAGTCTATGTGTTACTTGCACTTCCTGCAACTCCTCCCAATTTTCAGCCAATTCCTCCCCTCGCAACTTGCGCACCACCTCTGACATGGCGGGCCGCCGCTCGGGTGAGGTTTGTGTGCAACGCAATGCCACCTGGATAAGCATCTCAGCACCCTGACTGTCGTACATACCGTTTAATTTCGGATCGACTATTGCTTCCAGCCTATTCTCTCTCGGAAGAAGATTAATCACCTTTTACATTGCAAAATATGTTATCAGGCCATTCATACTAACTATCAAAATCAAAGCCTCTCATAAAATTATGTCCTATTTTGATAAACATTAAATAAGTAATGTACAAGTAGAAGTGATATGTTTGATATTTTTATTAGCTAAAGGTGCATGCAATGGTATGTCTTACATGGTCAAGCAAGAGAATATCATCATCTTCTTCAAAGAACATGGCACGCAGCCCTGTGACAAGCTCAAGAAGCATGATCCCGTAACCGTACACATCAGTTTTCTCTGACGACCTCCCCGTTTTCCAATATTCAGGCGCAATGTGGCCCTGGGTCCCACGCACCTGTTCAACAAATTCATCAATTTTGTGAATTACTTGTTCCTCTACCTGCATGTATTATGCATTGCCAGCTACTTGAATTGCTTGGTACCAGCTAGATCTTAGTTTAGTTTCATCATATTTCTTCTGAAGTTTAAAAAGTAAATGGAAAATTTCTGGTTTTACCCTGCATAATGTCAAAGCATCAGTTATACCCTGAAAAACAATGCATGCCACCACAAGTGTATAGGAAATTTCACATTGAGCTCTCCAAAACAACCTTACCAGTTACCCCCTAGTGCCAAAGTAAACTTATTGTTACAAGCTAAAAGGGTGTATATATATCTGATCTGTACCACCTTCGTGGGACTTAAAATTCCACTTCACAGATGTATGCGCATTAATTTGATATTATATGACACATATGAACTTCAAATAAAATCTCTCTAAAAATTTTACACACCGCCATAGTGGTAACTGAGGTCTTTCTAATATCGACCAACTGAGCGAGGCCAAAGTCTCCTATAACTGCCTCAAAATCTGCATCAAGCAACACATTAGCCGCCTTGACATCACGATGTATGATTTTGGAGTCACAGTGCTGATGCAGGTACTCCAAACCTTGTGCGGTTCCCAATGCAATCCTCTTTCTCGTGGGCCAGTCTAACACCTGCTCACCGGGTTTGGAGTCTAAAACAACAAGTATAGATATATATGCAGTATTAAAATCTAGGTTCTTGTTTTGCAACAAATAGTTTTCTGATATCTACAAACAAATAACAGCTAGCTCAGTGTAACATTTTGCCCCGATCTTTGCTAATGTGTTAGATTTTTATTTCCAAATTGCATGAACATAACAACTTCATATTTCCGAAAAAACAAACGTCAACAATACTTCACTCGAGTTAACATTGATTTTAATTCATGGGCTGTACTTGCTGTAAACAGAAAAGATAACGGATGTAGTAGCAACCATGAGAATTTTCCTTTGCAAAATATAATAGCTATTGGAAACATTCACAAAAGACTTGTGTACCTCTTAGACGGCGAGCAACACTCTAGTTCTCCATAAATGGGTACACGAGAAGTCGCTCTGTTGGTGTCACACAAAACCCAAGCAACCTCAAGAGATTTCGGCGAACTGCTACACTGATGAGTTCAACCTCTCTTTGAAATGCCTCTTCACCCGCTGGCCTTTTTATATTAGTTAACCGCTTCACCGCAACCTTTATAGGTTTTCCCTCTTGATCATAAAGGGTCCCCTTGTATACTTTACCGAAAGCCCCCTCCCCCAAAACACCTTTTTCGCTGAAGTCATTGGTTGCCGCCTTTAGTTGATGCAATGGGAACTTAATTAATTGTCCAAGTGATATCCTACACTCATATTCACCTGGAATATGAGTAAAAATGTGAAAAACAGACAAGAAGAAAAAAGAGAATGACTTGATTGTAAGAAAAGAATTTAAAGTAGAATTCATACCTTCTACATCCTGAAAAACCTCATTATTGTAGTATTTATTTCTCCTAAACTTGCAAAGAACAAAACCGATGACCAGAGCTAACACACCAAAGATGCCTCCCAAGATAACCCCGATGTTAGGTGCGTGGGACCCACCTTCCGTAAGTTTGAGATCTTATCGACAATAATTAGCCAGATTAATTGACCATCTTGAGGAAAAATAATTAACTCAACATATTAGAAAAGAGTACCGTTAGTTGGAACAGGATAAGCAGACGCACAAAGATGCGGGAAGTTGTCTCCACAGTCTAAGAAATTATTTGTGAAGCTGAAACAAAATTAAAAATAAAAATTATTAGTATTTACAACTCATAAAGAATGTATAATATATAATGAGATGTGTGCGGTCATGTGCTTCTCCTTTTCTTTATTAGGTGCTTTTGCATTGGGTGTGCATGGAGGGGGGGATTACTTGTATCCGACAACACGAAACAGTGGTTCTGGTATCTGACCCGAGAGGTTGTTGAAAGCAAGCTCACTGTAAAATTAAGAAGAAAAAAAAGGGCCAACTTTTTACCCTAATTTTATTATAAAAAAAAGATGTTGATATGAACTTGTAAAATTAGCATGCTTACATGTCACTTAGGTTTGAAAGATTTGCTACAGATTGAGGAATCGATCCACTAAGATTGTTTCCACTCAAGATCCTAACCCAAATCAAGAGAACTCAAAATGAAACTAAAAGGTTAAAGTTAAAATATTTGGGGTTCTATCCCATTATTGTCCCTTAAACATACAGTATTGGAAAAAATTGAACACAAAAATATCCACAAGAATAGCATGAATTAATATGAAAAAGCTTACAGAATCTGAAGTTCCCATAATCTTCCAAGAGAGACAGGAATTGCTCCAGTCAAGAGGTTATTTCGTAAATTCAAAACACTCAAGCTAGATAAATTTCCGAGCTGCTCAGGAATCCCACCTATTATTTTATTATCCACCAAAAATCTGCACAAAGTCAAATAAACACAGTTACGAAGATATTACATTAATAATGTAACAGTATTACTAGCTCTGCACAAATTCAAATCTAATTTTGACAGCTTTTGAACTAACAGGTTAAGGGCAACTATTGATAGTATAATGTGGTATAATTACCAGATTCTATCTTTATGCTTTTATAAGTAACAAACAAAAATATGTATATATGAGAACAACGTACAATCTTTTCAAGTATGACAGATTTGCCAAAGCTGGAGATAAAGTACCAGTAAATCCCATAGAATTCAATGATCTGAAAGAGAAATTAAAAAGGAGTTATAAGTAAAATAATAAAATTTGTTTTCCAATTTTTCATTTATCGTTTGTTTAGAAAAGATAGGCAAAGTTGGTTTTTGGATTGAATTGCCAAAGTAACTTACAATTCAGTACACGATTATTACTGTCACAAGTGACACCGACGAACCCGCAACCGTCATAAACATACCAGTTAAAGAGTTTATTCTGAGTGTCATTTAGCTGCAGCTTTATTTCAATCAATGCTCCCACTGATGTACATAAAGAGTTATTAAATTTTTGTTACTTAAGTAGCACCAGCTTGAATTTATCCAAAAAAAAAAAACATAATAACAGTCATGCCAATTAATGGAAAGAGATTTGCACAAAACACCCTGAATTTTTGCCAAAAGCCCTAATATAAAATAAAAAAGCCAATAAGGAAAAGAAGTTATTACTTTCCAGATCAGATTGAGCATTACAACTCAAGCATGATAATAAAAGCAGCGCAATTACAAACTTCATATCTTGTCTTAAATTTATTTCATGATATCCAAGGTTTTGTGAGAGATCAATGCCTGTTGTAACCAAAGAACAAAAATATAATAGCAATCCAACATTAGAAAAGAGCACCAGGATGAAAATGAAGTAGCATGCAATTTTAGGCATTGACGGTTAAAACAAATTTCCCCTCAACAATTTTCATGTCAATATTAGATATTTGGGTGTGGGAAAAAGTATATATTATATATAATCATAATAGGAACTCTAAAGGTTGCTTCTTCCCATCAGTTTACGCACATAGAATTCCTTCCATTAATACCTTCTACAGAAAGTGTTGACGGTGAAGTCAAGTTAATGGGCCGAAGCCCATTTATCATTTTGGTTGTGCCGGAATTCTCATCAAAACCGCCATTGTTGTTAGTACCAGTGTAAAAAAGGTCTGTTTAGATTGATTAATCGGCTGATTAGTTGTTAGTGCTGATCAAATTGTCACGGATTTTTCTGATTAATCAGTCGATTATTTTCAATTAATCGCTTGACGGTACGCTGTCCGTCCGACGAGCACGTACATACCGTATTTACAACACTGGTACTAATGGAAGCAAAATTCCCACTAAAAGGAAGCCAAATTCATTCTCAAAATAGAAAGAAAACTGATGTCAAGTACTGCTCAAACATTAATAGATAAAAAAATTTCAAGTCAAGCTGGGACTTCAACACTAAAAAAGAAAGTAGAAACAAGAAACTTACTTAATTAAACAACCGCATCCTTATTCCTGAGCAATTCATTTGTGGAAATACGGAACTAGAGAAGAGATTTCTTACAAATTTACGGTTATTAATTGAAAATTCAAATCAAAATCTGAAAATATCTCACTTATAGAAATGGATTCAAGTTGACTTTCCTTGGAGATACTGCGATTATTATTATTATTTTTTTTCTTTGGTGGTGATGCAGTCGAGCATTCGACTCGATAAAAATGAAAAATAAATCGTCCATTGCACATTTGCACGGTTGCACCACACACAAGCGGGTCGGGTCTGACTAAAATTAGGATCCTTCTCGGGGAAACAAAATCCATTCTGAAGTGGAAGCTGAGATTGAGAACCAGAGAGCGTGAGAATTGGGTTTATTACCAATTTTTACTGATGCCGTTATCTCGAGGTGGGACCCGTGGGGCCTACTATTTGTGGAATTGTTAATGAAATAATAGCTGACTCGAAGAAAAGTCGGAGTTTAATTCTCTGAATTCAGAGTAGGTCGGATGACCATCGGACTTATTTTGATTCGATGGTACAACGACCACCCGATTTGTATTAAGATGTATGTGCTCTGTTTTAAAGTTCGTATGTGTTTGTTTCAATTTATATGTGCACAGATATTAATGCGGATTGGAAGGTGTTGGAGTTTATTGGACTTAAAAATAAGTCCGATGCTTATTAGACCTCCGTTCTCTTCAAAATTATGACATTATTATATATTTCTAAAAAAATTCAAAAATTATCATGTGCGCACAACTTGAGATCATGCGCACCTCAGCACACGATCTAGCGCATAAATCTTTTTTTTTTTTTGTTAAGTTATGTTATATTTTGAATGAAAAACGATTTTTTTTAGTTTTTGAAAATTGAACAAAATGGAAAAATTATAGAACCTAACTTGATTAAAAACTATCATTAAAATTAAATGCACATGACTTGATTAAAAATTAAAATAAAGCATGGCACAATGTGATAAGTTTGAAAAACAACATAGCTAAAAAATTACAACTTGAATAAAAATTACAACGTCACACAATGATTGGATCAGCTTTTATCCAAATCTGAACAGTATAAAAAAATTATAGATCTTATGATCATCAAATATCTGCTTGACTGTTAAAAAAACAAATATGAATTACATAAAAGAACCATAACATTGATCAACTAATTTTCAAGTATTTGGTACATATCTGATTATACAGATTGCAATTACAACAATTTTACTGTGCATGATGAAAAAGCATGATAAATATGGAAGATGGCCAAAACTAATTACTAGTAAATTGTTATCTTCTTCTACATTAGAAAGGAAGGCAGAATATGGAAAATTGCTGTAATAATTCTAGAAACAAACAAGTTTCTGCTAGAGAACTCGAGATTCCTTTGATAATTGAATAATTTAATCTTACAATATGCATTTCGGATAAAACAATGCTTCATTTGCATCAATTAAGTTGCATTCATACTAACTAAACATGTACAGTGATTTTAGTACTGGGCCTAATAATATTTAAGAGCCCAAATTATTTAGCTTCATAAGCCCATTCAAATTTCAAACTAACAATAATTAATTTAACAAAACAAAGTCGACCAATTGGACTTGAATAGGCGCTTTAGTTGTCTAATTTTCAAATTAAATATTTGCTTTGCGAGTCCACTCCTATTAGGGGTGCAAACGGATTGGATAGTGGTAAAACCATATCCGTATCCGTTTTTATTTTTCAAATACAGATACAGATTGGATATGTGACGGATACGGATCGGACATCCAGTAGATATGTACATAAATAATAACAGTGGTATATATAGTGAGTGCAGTGGTATATATCTATTATTCGGATATAGATAATTAAAATTTAAAACCGTATCCGTATTCACATAGATATTCGGATATCAGATATCCGTATCTAATTTTCGGATACGGTCGGATAATATCCGATCCGTTTGCACACCTAACTCCTACTAAATAATTTTTGAATTAAAATCCGAGATCTGAATGGTTACGGTGTATATCTGATTCAATATCGATGCATCAAAAACAAAATCCAAATTGATTATCATGTCTTATAAAATTCAAGAACAATTTTTTTCAAAATTCACTAGACCTCTATATATTGATTCATTGACCTTTTATAAAATTCAAGAACAATTTTTTTATCATGTATTCTATTCATTTTTTACAATTGACCTTTTGAGATTTTGATTCATTCAATCGATTTACAGAATTTCAGATTTCAAGACAAATTTCCAATAGAAGAATATTATCATTTTATCAAGTTGAGAAATTTCATCTGACTCACAAACTCATGACATAAATTAGAGCGCACTTATTTTATTGATATGTTTATTTTGGAGTTTTTTAAGATCTAACAAAACATAGGCCATAATGACCACAATGTTACAAAAATTAATGTAAGAGATGAATTATATTTTTTTTCTTTTCTTTTAGTTCCAACTAGCAAGTGGCCTCGCGTTGCTTCAGCAACTGTTTTTCAGGCAGAGAAATGTATATAGAGATGTTATGTTTACGTAATTAGTTTTGTACAGCTGAAGGTGGTTAGTTGCTTAGACATATTGCAAAAATTGTATAGGTGGCAGATCATCTTTTCATTTTCATACAACAAAAACTTCACAGTAAGTAGGATTGGTCTACAAATTACGTTTGGAAGAGGGATAGCAATATGCTTTGTGTAAGCATGCTATCCCTTTGCGAAAAATCTTCCAATCATATTTTCTTGTCGGGACAATATAAGTTAGTTGTTTTGTTGAGGTCCATATCAACACATAATAGTATTTACAACTAACAAAATATGTCGGTGTTTCATTAAAACCATAGCATGGTTATTCCTCCTCTTTTGCTTTGCTGCTGCTTTCACCACTGTTTAAAATGAGAAATTACATAATCCATGTGACATTTATTGCATTCATAGTTTTCAGTGGTGTTGAAATTGACTAAATGTTGTTATGAGATAGAAACCAGTCCTTAGTTTTTTATGAATTGTGTAGAAAAGATGAAATTGTGAAGGACATGGATATTGTACATAACATGATTTTTGAAGGGCATCAGCCTCATGTTATAGCCTATAATATTCTTATTGATGGGCTGCGCAAGAAAGGTGCAATTGAGAAGGCAATGTGCTATTTCTAAAGGGCATCTGTCTCATATTGTGACCCATAACACATTTATTGTTGGGATGTGAAATAAAGGTAAAACTTACAGGGCAGTTGATTTTCTGAATAATATGATTTCTAAAGGGCACCGGGCCGATGTTATGATCTACAATATTTTTATTGATTGACTGTAGAATGGTGGAAACTGATGTTATGAAGCACAATAGGGAAGATCTTATTCGAAAAATAGTGGTCAATATCATATAACAGCCTTTTTGGTTGTGCTCTGTAAAGTTTTGCGTATTGTTAAATATAATATGAATATAAGATTTCATTATCTTGTTCGTTGCTTTTTGGATGGTTCTTGTTTGAATAGTTGTCTTCTTGCTTTATTTGTCTCAGAAGCTGTTGGAGGTTTTGGCTGTGATTCAAAGTTGCAGGAACAAATTAGTTGTAGAGATGGATTAAATAGTGAATTAAAAGAGAGGACATTAAAAAATAAGGCATTAATAAAGTAAAATAACTGTAAAAAAGCAAGCAGTGTAGATATTATTAAGAATTAAGCATATTAAAGGATAAGATGGTACATGTTTTATTTATTTCAATCTCAGCAGATGGAAGTATGGATCATACGGAGGGGAGATAGGAGGGTACTGTAGAGATACAGTAACTGGCACATCCAAAATTAGATTATATAAAAGATAAGAAGAAAAAAAATTAAATAGTAAACGGCACTATTTTGCTAATTGAATAACATGGTCCATTCATTGGACATATATCCTCCCAGGTACGTGACTCAAGCAAATTGCAACGGCCGGCCCAGATTAATTATATTTGGGCTAAACTCAATCCGGTGCCTATTGAGACTGGAGGGAGTCTGTTTTGAGATTTGTGCCATGTTAAATGGGCCGTCCGATCGTAATTTGCTTGAGTCAGGTAAACTGAGGTGATGTGAATTCCCATTCTTTTGCTTAATTTTAACTGGTAAACGTTACTAGTTTGCTAATAAACTTGGTCCACCGTGATGCTAATAAACTTGGTCAACAAAAATTGAATTTAGCACTTATTTCTCTCTCTTGGGCTTCTAACCTCGCTAACCTTCCTCATGAAATTAATTCGCATTAATATACAATGGTCCCGAGCCCCGAGGTTTTTCTTTCCCGCGCAACAAAAAAAGGCTTAAAACCCTAGTTTCGGATGGAATTCAGATCCAGCGCAATACCTGACCGTGTAGAATGAGATCTGAATCGTCTGTTTTAATCCAGCACGAATCTCAAAACAAAATCCTATTAAATAAGCATCCAATTGATCTAGACTCGCCTGGGCTCTCAGTCTCTCACTCACTGAAACCGCTTGCTCGTCGTCTCTTCCCCTCGAACTCTCTCTCTCTCTCTCCGCCTCGCCCCGATTGCCACGGAGCGATCTTCGATTTGAACTCCAGCCTCTTCGATCCGATAATCCATGGTTAGTTTTTTCTACGGATTTGAAACCTAGGCTCTTTTGATCTTTACTTTTTACTTATCGTTTCTGGTTGCATTCCAGGTTAGAACGAGAAATCAACTGAAGAAAGAGCTCGATGGGACTAACTCTGATGAGTATCTCAGCAAGCAATGGGATGCTCTGTTCAAAACTGTCAGAGAAAGGATTGCACATCTTATGACACCTGGCTGGGGCCAGTACAAGCGCCGGGTTTTGTATGCTTCAGAGATCCAACGTTTCAGAAATTGTATTTCTCAACTGAAACTATTGAAGCATCCGATTCTCTTAGACAAGTCGAAGGATCTGTTTGCTGTTGTTGGTGGCATTTGTGCCTTTGGTCGAAACACTACTGCCACAACTCCTGCACTTATTGAATATCTAGAGGTATGTTTGTTGTAAATTATTCAATCAAGCTTCAATGAGGGAGACTATGGTATTTTGTATAGTGCATATTGGTCTGTACTATGGATTAATATCTCTATTTTTAAAGTCCAAACAGTCGATCTGAACCGTTCAACATGATCTCCATATGAAAATGTAATTGTAGATCACATTTTTCATTTTTTAGAATTTTTTTACTATTTTTTTAGATCATTCAAAAGTAGTGATTTTCTACCTTTTTGAAAAAAATAGTACAAAAATTCTAAAAAAAATGTAAAATTCAAACAGTCAGACGTACCTTTAAGGGTACCATGTGACTGGGAAATACAGTTTAATAAAGTACTTGAGATTAGCTTGATTTATATTCATTGGCAGTACCAGATGAAGAAATCCAGTGTCCATTGTGCAACTGACCCAAATGTAACTTGGTAAAGCACTGAACTTTGTAACATCATCAATTGAACCCCATTTTGCCTAAATTGATATATAATTAAGTCCTGTAATTAGACCTCAATCTATCTTGTGCTGCCCTTATGTTGACCTAAATTTGCCTCAATTTACTCTTTAGTAGTGCTATGGAGTACCTGAAATGAGATAAAGTCATGTAGGAACTGGGTATGCATCATAATGATATCGTACTTGTTTTCTGTATGTGCAATTGGGGGCCGTCTCACCTAACAGAGCCGTGAATTGAGGTATGAGTCCCCAATCTAACTTGAATGTTGTCTTAATTGATCCTAATTTCTTCAATTAAGCTCTGTTTAGCTTGCATTGTGTCAATTTTTAACCAAATTAGCCTCAGTTTACTATCAGTTATGAAAATAGATGCCAAATAGATCACAAGGCCCTCATAAAAACTGTAATTAAGAAAGGATAACTGTTTTTCCATTTTTCAGGTCTTTATTAAAGAAGTTGTGGCACACCCTACTCTAATGCTTCTCTTGGATCGTTCTTCACAGCGGATTCCTGAAGTTTCTGGAGCCCCCTCAATAAAAGAACTCATGCTAGGTCACCTCTATCTGTCATTCCCTAAACAAATATGCCTGAACTTCACTAATTCATTCTGCCGGTCTCTGACGATGTCTACTGCATTACATGATGGAAGAATTTCTGAGGTAGGGCTAGGGTTAGGCCTTGATTCCACCTTAGCATTGCTCAATACCAGCTTCAGTTCTCCCATGCCGTACCTTCTCCAAGCCCACCTGGCTGTATTAGCATCCAGGTGCATTGAAACCCAAAACCCGGGACACGTTTTGGGACTAGGGTTTGATCAGGCCATCAGTGCTTTTGACTTATCAGCCAAACTTTACTGGAGATCCTTATGTGATTTGGATTTGGGTCAGAGATTAAGGCCCTACTTAAGCCGTGATGCGAAAAAAAAACCTCTTAACTATGATCCAGATTGTCACGTGGATAAATTGATTGGTCTTTTTGGACCCAATAGATCTAGTGAAGTCGCTCAAAAGAATCTATTCTTGTGTATTTCCTCTTATATTGACGAAACCCAGCAAATCATGCATGAAAGTACTAGGTTCCAAACCGGGGATACTTTGAAAGGTATTGTCTCGATGCTGTTGGCTGATGAGGTGTTAGTGAATAAGCAAGAAGCTGGACGCAACATTTCTGAAGAGCTGGTGAGTGTTGCTGCCTTGGCAAGGCTGATGGCCTCATCTCTGTTTAGAGCGGTGTCTGAAGCGAGAACAATGAATGCACGTGCACAGAAAGCTGGTAAAAGAGAAAAGCATCTCGAATTGGAGGGACACCTGATGGGCTCTTTGGAATTGGAGAGTAATGCTGGGTGCTGTTCAGTAGACAGGGAGGCAGATCAGATCGTGCGAAAGATCTTGCTTCGTGCAATTAGTGCAGGGTCCACTTCGAGCCGTAAGAGGTCAGTGCTGGTGCTGCAGCATTTCTTGAAACTGATGCTGGTAGGTTTGCGTGCACGGGCCGATTTTCTTTGGAAGGCGTGTGTTTTGGTGTTGTCAGCGATCATGAATTTGATGGTGTTTGAAGGGGTGGAGTTTGATGCACTCAAGATACTGGCAGGGGATGCACACGAACCTGTGGAAGCCACAAAGGTATCACTTAAACTTCTCAGAATTAATAGTGGCTATGGTACTTTGCAAAGCGCGGACCATACTTTGGGTTCATATTGAAAATATATTTAAAGACCAGATTTTACTTTTTTTTAAAATTTTTTACTATTTTTTTAGATAGTTTAAAATTACTACTTTTGGGTGGTCCAGAATGTTTAATCATGTGATTTGCCACTTATTTTAAAAAATAGTAAAAAAATTCTAAATAATTTAAAATTTGATCTCCAAGTACATTTTCATATGAAGATCATGTTGAATGTTTTGGATTGGTTGTTTGGACTTTGAAAACGAAATTATGGATCCATAGTACGGATTGATGTGCGCTTGGCATAGTGCCAAAGCCTCACTCCATAATTTATGTATTGACTAAATAGTTTGCACTAACGAGTCCTCTTTTTGTAGGGTTTGAACCACAAGAGAAAATCCACAGCTGAACAACTAAATGCATCGGTGTTGCCAAACACAAAACGGCAACGGGTAGATGATGACACAGTGTATGTACAATTTCTCTAGAACATGCTCTTTCTTTATTCGTCACACGTGTGCATCATGCACTTCTAGTTTGATTTTGAGTTGCACAATACTTGATTGATCCTAAACTTTGTTTTTGTTTCTAGGAATGGTGAGGGCTCTAGTGCAGATTTGTCAGAGAATCTAGTGGATTTGATTGAGCACCCACCTGATGACCTTGTCAATTTTATTGATTGCTCAAATGATATGGATCTTGCTTTCTGGTCAAAGGAGAGAAAGGATTGTTTAAGAGCAGGTGGGCCGCACAAAAGAAGAGAAGGAAGATGTTTAGTAAATTGTTGGGTATGAGACTATTATGAGTATACAAAATGTTAGTAGTTTTTATAAGAATTAGAAAATGTTTTGTGCAGTAAAGTTTGCTCTTAGAACTGATCATGTCAGTCAACACAACAGTATTGTGTTGTTAAGGTAGCTAAGGCAAACTATCTGACCTAACTTGTTTACTCGGCTATAAATGAAAAGCAGTACGATGTTTTACATTCTTGTTATGAAATGTTATATACTGGTATGTGGCTTGTGGTGTAGTGCTTCCTGTGATTGGTCCATCAGGTCGATCCAAAATTTAGCGGGACGAAATAAATATAAAAATAAAAGAACTCATTCTTCTTTTGTTATATTTTCTTATATAAACATTTTTATTTTCCATAATGAAAGATGGCATTCTAAATTTAGGGTAAGGTGAAGTTTCAGTTGCATGCATATGTTTGTATTTTGCTATCTATTAATATTTAAAATTGTTAGATATTAGGTACTGGTACGTACTTCAGGGACTCCTGTTGCAATGGCAATATCTTCATGTCGTACCTAACCCATCGGTACCATACCATAATACAAAATATTAAAGAGAAAAGCTTAATAAAATTCACTGCTTATTGTTCATGCAGATGCCATACAACATAAACAAATAACAACTGATCTCTGTTTTTGCGCACACAGATTGCAAAGCAAAGCAGGTATTATTACACACATAATTATTACTTGAAACCCTGAACAGGGCATATCATAATAATAATATTAATACATAATATAAGTATAAGGTATTTCGTCTACCGGCGAAAGCTTCGGACCTGACGTGGTGTCTCTCCATTTTCATCCCTAAGCTTCACAGTTGTGTAAATAGCTGCTCCAAACAGTGCACCTAGAGTAGGCGCCACGAGATATATCCATATTTGCCGGTAATTTCCTGCTGCAACAGCAGGACCAAGTGTACGCACTGGATTCATCGATCCTCCTGTCGACGGCCTGTATTAATGTAAAAAAAAGTTTACTAGAAAAACCTTGTTATTATGTAAACCTAATTGGAAAAAAGATTTCATTTATTTTTCTTAGTACATACCCTGCTACTAGAATGTTAAGCATGACAGCGGCCCCGACTGCTATTCCGGCCAACTCTCCCACCTGTTTCAATGAAAGCCATAATTTAAAAAAAAAAATATTGAGAAAAAAAAAATGAAAAGTAAGTTATACATAAATAGAGTGAGGCTACGCTACTATGCATAGCGCATATTGGTCCGTACTACGGATCAATATTTCTATTTTTACAGTTTAAACAATCAATCTGAACCGTTCAACATGATCTTCATATGAAAATGCACTTGTACATAAAATTTTACATTTTATAGATTATTTTTTACTATTTTTTTAGATTGGTAAAAAATCACTTGATCTAAAGATTCTAAACCATTCAAAGGTAGTGATTTTCTATCTAAAAAAATAATGAAAATTTCCTAAAAAATGTAAAATTTAACCTATAAGTACATTTTGATATGAAAATTATGTTGAATGAGTCAGATTGACTATTTGAACTTGAAAAATAAAAATATTAATCCGTAGTATGAACCAACCTGCGCTATGCATAGTACCATAGCCTCACACTAGAAATTATCTTATCATAGGAGTATTAATACATACAGCTCTAGTATCAGTGGCAACGGCTGTAACAACAAATATCAGGTTGAAGGTAATAATGAACTCGATGAAAAATGCTTGCACGGTGGTGACTGATGGCACGGTCACTCCGCCTGAGAGAAACGGGTGAAATACACCCTTCAGAGCAAATGATGCACATATAGATGCTGACACCTGGGCAATGATATAGGCTGGCACGTGGGCCCACGGGAAATGTCGGAATGCAGCAAAGGCTAGGGTGAGAGACGGGTTGAGATGTGCACCAGAAATGTGGCCAGTGGAGAGGATCACAATCATCACTGCCAAACCAGCACAACCGGCATTGCCAAGCAGGGTTTCGGCACCGTTGTACTTTTGATTCACAATTGGTGCAGCTGTTGCAAAGAAGATCAGGATGAATGTGCCGACAAACTCTGCTCCGAGCTGGTATTATTTTAAATTTGGAGATTATTAGCATTAATTTGTTATGAGAATTTGAATACAATCAAAGTTTTGTGCAATGAAGCAATCAATCAATTAAATTTTGGACCATTTGTTGTCACAACAGTATTTCTTTCTACATTTTTTTGGTTGAAAAACTGGAATAGTTGAAAGGACCCTTTGTAGTTTTTTGGTTGATATTCAATTCCAAATTTGCTCTAAAGTTTTGTGCTGCAAGTTGCATAGAGTGGCAAATTCAAGATCTAAACTAAATAAGATTATTTTCTCAAATGAGAATGTAGATTGAAGAAACTAATACATCTCAATTTACAAAAAAAATGATTCAATTACTATATGCACTGAACTTCTTTCCCTTCCCCCCTTTTTGTAGGTTTCATTTTATATAGAAAGAGAGCTACTTATAACCAGACCCAGAAGGAATTGCAAAAAAGGCACAACCAAACCATCCATTTTGAAAAAGAGTATGTTAGTAAATGGATTATCTTTTTTAATTTAGAAAGTAAAAAAACAAATTTTCAAGAAAGAGATTGATTGATTTTTTTTCTTAAAAAATAGATAGAACCGCAAACTCCGCTTGTAGTTTCTACACAGCTTGTCCCAAGCGAGGAAAAAGGAGGAGGGTTCTTGATAGGCTTGGCGAGCCAGCGATAAAAAACAGCATATTTATGGAAATGAAACCCTCACGAATTGGGCAGGAGTAGTACTAGGATGGGTAACCTCCTGAGAAGCCTGTGTTACTGATTCCGGTTGGGTTTTATTCTAGCCTACTCCAACTTGTTTGGGAATAAAAACTTTGAAGAAGAAGAATAAATAGAACTGCATCATTTGTACGGTTTCACCATTTGGGCAGGAGTAGCACTAATGGTCCGGTTCTAATATTTTTCAGATCTTAAACGCCATCCTAACCACGTATTTGCTCTAAAATTACTGAGACCGCACCATTGATGCGGTTCCATCAATTTGTTATTGGTGGAACCACCTCATTGGTGCGGTTTCATCTATTTTTTAAAAGAAAAAATAATCAATTACTTTTTCAAAGATATATTTTTTTAATTTCTAAATTAAAAAAATATAAGTAAAAAGGCTACATCATTTAAAGATTGACTTGGGTTCTCTCAACAAACACATGCTTCTGTTTTACCAGGCTTTTAATATAGTGGAAGAGACTGTGCTGAGGTGATTTTCATGTCAACACTGGTTTTTGGATGCATTCTAAGTTTCTAACACCTTTCTTTCTCTGTTTAAAGCATTAAATCATCTCTCATTTAAACTAAAATAGTATGGTGCTGAAAGTTGTAGAAAATTGCAAAATTCAAGATCTAAACTAAATAAGATTATCTTCTCAAATGAGAATAAAGATTGCAGAAGCTAACACAACTCAATTTAGAAAAAAAAATTGATCAATTACTATATGCACTAAACTTCCTTCTCCCATTTTTGCCTTCTGTAGGTTCCATTTTATATAGAAAGGGAGCTCCTTATGACCAAACCAGGATGAAATTGCAAAAAAGCCACAACCAAACCATCCATTTGAAAAAGAGTATGTCACTGTTAGTAAATGAATTATTATTTTTAGTAAATAAAAAAAATTGATTCTTTAGGAAAGTAGTTGATGTTTTATTTTGTAAAAAACTATATTAAACGTTAAGGAAAATAGACCCAAAAAAAAAAAGAGTGTATTTGCTAAAATTGAAAGAAAAAAAAAATATCTTCTTCTTTCATTAAAAATCTATTTTGTATTTGCTAAAAAAGAAATTCCAAATGAATGCAGTGCTACTAAGTAAAAAGGCTACATCATTTAAAGATTGACTTAACTTGGGTTCTCTCAACAAACACATGCAAGCATCTCTTTTACCAGGCTTTTTATATGAGCAGCAAATAGCAGCTCAGTAGTGGAAGAGACTGCTGAGGTGATTTTCAAGTCAACACTGGTTTTGGATGCATTCTAACACCTTTCTCTGTTCAAGCATTCATTCATTTCTATCATTTCACTGTCATGTCTATTATTTGTTGCCATCTGTTATCGACCATATGTAATTAACAGTACTACATCTAGAATAGCACATAGCCATGCAGCCCCTTGTCCCCCTTCCCCCCCAAGGAATTCGGATCTAACTCAATTTTACAGTCCGAGATGCTCTAACACGAATCTTAAAAGATCTGGACCCTTCAAATAATATTGGCCCTTGCGCTATCCCCAAATAGGCACCGGACACGTTTAAACTCAAAACTTGGGGTTACTTTAGGGGATCCGGACCCATCCTTTTTTTTAAAAAGATAATACCCGACCTTTTTTTAACTTTAATTAAGCTCTATTTGAGGCCACCGGAAAAATTGTGCTGTGCCGTGATCAAAATATTGAGGGATGGTCACAGTATGTGAATGGTCACGTGCCACGCGGTGCTCAAACATGTCGTGATTAAACGTGACTCGTGTGACTCACGTGATAATTTAATCATAATTTAGGTTAGTTTATTTAAGATTCATCATTTAATCAAGATCTAACGGTCCTAATTACACGTGACTCGCGTGATCACGTGATATGACCAAATCTTTCGCGTGACGTGCCGTGCCAAATTTTCAAAAGATAGTCACAGCATGGAACACGCGAATCACGACACGTAATCGACAAGCGTGCCGTACTGTTCCGTACCGTAACCATACAGTTTCGTGACAGAGTCGGCTCCACGGTACCAACTTTTGCACTCTATTTGAGGAGCTAATCAGACTAGAACTATTACTATATTAATTCTTTTTTCATTCTCTATCACAATTCTAAAAAACTTCAATATAAAATTGTTGATTTAAATTTTTTGAAATTATACATGTCATGCATTCATTTAGGTCTCCTATATAGCTAAAGGCAACCATCAAAAGTGACCTTAATAAAAGATATGAAAGATGCTTTTTAGTATACTTGACAATTAATTGTAGAGATAATTCGTGAGAAATAAACGCAGGATCCTGCTTTTCCATTCAACCATCAATTTTTTGACATGCACGAATCTCAAAAGCAGTTAGTTGTTATGCACGAATCTCAAAATATATAAATAGTTGAATTTGAAAAAACAGGGTTTTCGCGATTCCAAAAAATCGCAGCAGATTTATTTCCTAATTCGTGTAAGATCTATGCAAGAGAAAATTTGTACAATTAGGGTTTAGAGCAATTTTTTTTTTATGTTATGAATAAAAACAAGTTTGATTAAATAAAAGTTTATAATATATGGAAGATCGAAGAGTTTCGAATTATAAATTTTAAAAAAATTGTTTTTGTTATACTCGAGAATTGTAGTCTTTTTGGAATACAATATGTGAGATAACCTAATACTATATAATTCATGATTTATTAAGGAATCACAAATCCATAAATTGTACTTAAAAAATACTTATTTTTTGGATACCAAGAGCAAGCATCTTGATCAATCAAGAAGCTATGATTAAAATACAAAAACGCCATATCACATTGTTTGACTTTATATAATAAAAAAGAAACATGCATTGCAATAATGATACATATATAATATATGTCATTATTGGAAGAAGAATCCGATAGATATAAAAAAAATATTAGAAACTTATCTGTAGGTGCAGAATGAGCCAAAACCTCAGAAACTTGAGATATATATAATAGAGTGAGTCTATGGTACTATGCATAGTACGGATTGGTCCGTACTACGGATCAATATTTTCGTTTCAAAATTCTAACGGTCGATCCGAACCGTTCAACATGATTTCCATACGAGAATATACTTCTGGGCTAAATTTTTTTATTTTTTAGAATTTTTTTACTATTTTTTAGATAGGTAGAAAATCACTGTTTTTGGATGGTCCAGAATTTTCAGATCAAGTGATTTTCTACCTATCTTAAAATATAGTAAAAAAGTTCAAAAAATATAAAATTTAGTCTGCAGGTACATATTCATGTAGAGATCACGTTGAACGGTTCGGATCTACCATTAGAATTTTCAAAATGAAAATATGACTCCGTAGTACGAACTAATCCGTGCTATATATAGTACCATAGGCTCACTCTATATAATATATGTCATTATTGGAAGAAGAATCCGATAGATATAAAAAATATATATATATTAGAAACTTATCTGTAGGTGCAGAATGAGCCAATTAAAACCTCGGAAACTTGAGATATATATAATATATGTCATTATTGGAAGAAGAATCCGATAGATATAAAAAAAAAATATATATTAGAAACTTATCTGTAGGTGCAGAATGAGCCAAAACCTCGGAAACTTGAGATATATATAATATATGTCATTATTGGAAGAAGAATCCGATAGATATAAAAAAAAAATTATAAACTTATCTGTAGGTGCAGAATGAGCCAAAACCTCAGAAACTTGAGATATATATGATAGCATATGATAATATATCTTTTGATTGCTTGACAAAACAGAGCAAGTTGAGATTGGTGACTTAGCCGTCAGAATTTTTATTTTTGGAAATATATTGAATATTGTAAAGAATTAGACAGATGGAATTTTTTTTTCTGTGCTATAGAAGAAATCAAAATTTTTGATTTGATTTCTTTAAACTTTATATAAGGTTAATTCCTTAAGAGTTTTTTTAAAGAAAGATGAAATTCCAACTTTCAAATTTTAATATTCATAAAAAAATATATTTATTGAATTGCAAACCTGTGATCTTTCACACGCTATCGCCCTTTACTACTAAATTAAAGAATGATTATTAATTTAGTTAGTCATAATGTGTGTATAAGTTGGATTTTTTATGTGACAAGAAAATTTGAAATTTACATGCCCAATTAATAATTCGATTCATTACAAAATATTAAAAAATAATTTCTATCTTTGGCATTTCCAAGAAAATATTTACCATATTTCAATAAAAATGCGTGAGCATGACATATAGAGAGTTGAAAAGGATGAAAAAGATATTTGCAATGTCTAAGTTTGACTAGGTTTCAATGATCAATGGGGTCCACATTTGCCGACCTAATCTCCCTATTCGGTTTTTTTTTTCTCTATCTACTACTACTATCAACTGGTCCATGTGCGTGGGCCCCGTGTATCCTAGAATGAATGGTTAATTTAATTCTGGATTAAGTTAATCACCGCTTAATTTAATTCTTCGACACAGGTTCAAGAGAACTCCTAAATTATTTTATTTGATTAAATCACTTCCTTCTCTGAATCATATTGACAAATAAATAGTTCAAGTTCAGTTTGATGGAGTCAAAAATTTGTGATTAGGAAATAATTCGGTACCACAAGGAACTAAAAAAAAAAACCCAAATTTTTTTTTTTTTGCGTTTTATTTGCGAATAAAACATATAATATGTTTGTTTTGCGTTCATTTGGTGTTCAGTTCGAAAACGTCAAAAAAGCGAATTAAACACGAATTAATTACCGAATTATGTTACTATGCTCTGAATTGAGGTTCCAGACAGGCGCCAGCTTATAAATACTTTCCTTTTCACAAAATTAATATCCATACAAGTTTTGTATCATAATTTATAATTAGTTAAAGTTTGTCTGTAATTCTTAGTTAGTTTACTAGGCCAATTAAGTTTTCATCTCTAATTATTTACTTCTGCATTTAATTACTTATCTTAATTCTTAATTAGATAACTACGTTTCAAGTTACCATTTGTGTTGCATAATTATAACCAAATATTTTTTTTATATTTATTGAAATTTTAATTAGTTTACTAAATAATATTACTATTGTAATAAAAAATTGTGGATATATATCCTTATTAAACATTTATTAGTAAGAAGTTCATTTATTTTCAGTCATATGATCAAATAATCTGGCATTAAATAAAAAATAATCTAATATTTAAAAGTATTTGATGACTTAGACTTGCTTTAAGAATTTTGAAAGTCGACCACCTTTATAAATATGAAATTAAACTAAATTATTATTGTATGGATAAAGCAAGAAGCTTCCATGCATCTCTGATATCAAAAATTTGAAAATAAATATTTTAATGAAAAAACCTGGAAAAATATATATAAAATAGTAGGTAGGAACAAAAAACGAAAAACCATTTAATAGCTTTGACTATCTTATTTATATCTCAAGGGAAGAGATACTTTTATTAGGGAACAGTGCACTCAATAAAAGTGCAATCAAGTCACAAAAAATAATATTAAGTTTTGACTTTATTTCTTGGAGCAATCATGTTTATGATAGAGCAAGGTTAAAATTAAAATGCTCCATTGGTTTTCTCCAAGATTATTATTTTTATTTTCAAAGTCTAAATAATCGATCCGAACTGTTCAATATGATCTTCATACTAAAATATATTTGGATAACAAATTTTAGAATTTTTAGAATTTTTTTACTAATTATTTAGAGAGGTACAAAATCACTATTTTTGAATGGTCCAGAATTTTCTAAAAACAGTGATTTTGTACATATCTTAAAAAATAGCAAAAAAATTTCAAAAAATCTAAAATTTTGTCTCCAAGCACATTTTAATATTAAAATCATATTGAGCGGTTCAAATCAACTGCTTAAATTTTGAAAATAGAAATAACGATGATGTTAGAATATGATAGATTACAAAACCAATGAGACATTTTAACTCTACTCTTTATGATAAGATCATGTGCCCAAAATCCTTTGTTTCAATTTCTTTCTTTTTCTCTTATACAAGTTTAAACTTATATTAATTAGTTAGATGACAAAATTAGAGGGTGTATAATGATATTAAAAATTAGGTGAATAAAATAATTATTAAAACAAAAGTTTTAAATAATAAGAGTATGTAACATGCGGTAATGAATAGCAGATATGATTTTTTTTTTTTAAATATATACCTCGTATATATCTTTTCCCAAGAAAATATCTTGTAGGTTGGTATTATTAAAAATGCACATATCAAGATACAAAATCATATCACTATCTAGTATGACAAATTTGTTATTCCAAAATGAAAAATGAAATTAACATGACCTGATGCTGATAGTATTTATCTGATATAATTTAAGAAGTAAACTTAACATTTTAAATACATAAGAGTGTTTTAACTATGTTTGTTTTCAAATGCATCACCTGCAATCATGATGGCAAATTATTCAGCTGCCACATGAAAAACTGCACCACACGTCCCACATAAAATCAAAAATTAACTAAAGCATTAATGGAAAAATAGAAAAGCGTACCTTGCTATCTTGAATTTATAAAACAATAGTCTTATAGTTAATTATAAAATATTCATGCCAAGTAAAAGCAAGCTTAAGACTGACAGACTGTCATGAACTTATATATGATACAACATTTGTTGTAAATTTCCTAGTGAGAGATAAAAATTAGTAACAAAAGGAGAGAAAAAATTAGAAGAAGCAAATTAATACAAAAATGGGTATATATATATATATATATATAAGATGTTACCTTGCGTGTGAGAGAGATATCAGGTAATTTGGGCATATGATCTGAAAAGCACTGAGGAGATGCCCATGAATCCAAGGGTATACATTTGTTGCACCTTGGCATTGATTTTCTATCATACGACAACGAGTCGACACGTGCCGCCGTGTTGAACAGCGGTGCACCAGGCGTGCCAGGTGTTGCCGGCGCTGACACATTCGGTGTAGCGCCACCTGTCTCCATGAGTGGTTTTTTTTATGGGTTTTTTGGGTTTTTTTTGGGTTTTTTTTTTTTTTTAAGGGAGGCAACTAGGGATTAAGGAAGGGAGACAATTACATGATTTTTTGGTTTTTTATAAAGGTATTGCTATAAGAATGGTAAGGTTTTATCCAGGACCAATAGGTATCTAGCTTGAAGCTTTTAAAAGTTCAGATTTTGATTCAATTTACTTTTTTTTTTTTTTTTTTTAAGTTGGGGATTGAATGGGCTAATGGGCTGAGATTACATAATTTGAAGATTTTTATAAATGTACTTTCAAGGTATAATGATTGGAGAGAAATCCAGACTACCCAAACAAGAAGAGCACACTATATAAGAACCTTTTTTTTGTTTTTTAAATCAGTTTTTTTTTGGAATTTTTTGATTTAGATTTGGAAGGGAGAATGAGACTTAACTTACATACTTGGTTGATTTTTTTGAAGTTTTGGTTAAGGAATAAGAAGAGAAGAGAGAAAATCCAGATTCAACAAAACTAAAGTACCTCAAAATATAAAAGAAAGAGGAGAGATAGGTATCATAAATCAAGAAATGGGGAACTAGAAATGAAGGAGAGAAATGCACATGAAACTATGAAAGAGAGAGAGAGAGAGATGCAAGGGGTTGGAGCAAGTAGAGCAGGAGAGAGTGTATATTTATGGAGGAATTTTAAAAAGGTCAAAGACCTCACATAAATACAACTAAGAGAACCCATGCACCTACTAACCCTTGTAACAATTTTCATTAATTTAATTATACAAACTTAATAAAGTACTCTAGAGAATACTGTCCGTCCCGGTTCATGTGAAACAAGGTGAGATAGATAGAACCTAGCTTAATTAATTGGGTTGTTGGTACAAGAAAAAAACCTCAATTAATTAATTAATTGATGATCTGGTTAATTATAATATTAGCTTAAATAGAAGGTACTTAGTAGCCCACTAGAGTCAGTGTTACAAAGCAACAAAAGTAGGCGTGTAAACCGGTCGGATTTTATCTGCTAGTATCCGGACCCGAATCCAAAAATTAGATGTGAATACAGATATGATTTTAAATTTTAATTATTTGTATCTGAATAGCAAATATATACCATATAGTTTAATATATATTATGAAAATATTTATGTTATTCACTATTATAAAAAGCAGTTATCTGTGTCCGTATCCATTTAATCCAATCCGTATCTATATCTATAGATATTCGATCTGTATCCGATCCGTTTGCACCCCATTACAAGAGTGTGTCATAGATTTATGAATAAATTTTCATTTAAAAACCAGATTTTTCTGGTCTTGTAAATACTTTTTTTTAATTAATGAAATTGCTGGTGACTATGTGCACTAGCCTTAAAAAAATATTTATACAAACTGACAAATCAAATTAAGAGGTCTCTTATATATATATATATATATATAGAGTAAGGCTACGGTGCTTTGCAAAGTAAACCACTCCGTTTACTTCGGGCTATTTTTTGGATTTTGAAAATTCAAACAACCGATCCGAACCGTTCAACATGTTCTAAATATTGAAATGTGCTTGGAGACCAAATTTTACATTTTTTGGAATTTTTTTACTATTTATTAAGCCACTTTGAAAGTTTCTGATCTGGTGATCCAGAAAATTTTACTGTTTTTTACTGTTCACCGTCCGATCAGCGACTTTCAAAGTGGCTTAATAAATAGTGAAAAATTTTCAAAAAATGTAAAATTTGGTCTCCAAGTACATTTCAATATTTAGAACATGTTGAACGGTTCGGATCGGTTGTTTGGATTTTCAAAATCTAAAATGGCCCGAAGTAAACGTGGTGGTTTACTTTGCAAAGCACCGTAGCCTTACTCTCTCTCTCTCTCTCTCTCTCTCTCTCTCTCTCTATATATATATATATATATATATATATATATATATATATATATATAGAGTGGCTAAGGTCAAAGTGGTATGACCAAGGCATTGGTGCTACCAATTAGTTTTTGCAATTTTAAAGTTCAACGGTCGATCTAAACCGGTTAGATTGATCTCTATATGAAATCGCTTGGAGACCAAATTTTACATTTTTTGAATTTTTTACTATGTTGTAAGCCACTTTGAAAATTGCTGATCACATGGTCCAGAATTTGGTTGCACTGTTTTTACTGTTCACCCCGAACTGGCCCTTTTCAAGTGGCATAAAAAATAGTAAAAAAATTCCAAAAAATGTAAAATTTGGTCTCCAAGCATATTTTAATAAGATTGAACATCTAACGGTTTGAATCGACTATTTGAACTTTAAAATTGCAAAAACTAATTGGTAGCACCAAGGCCTTGGTCATACCACTTTGACTTAGCCACTCTATATATATATATATATATATATATATATTAATATTTTTATCAAGTATTAATTATGTATATATTCCAAAAAGTTCCCCAACACAACACCTTTACAACAAATAAATGCTTAGATCCATATCAAAAATCCTATTGAATGATTCTTTTTTTTTCCTCAAAAAACGATTTTTTTTGTGAATAATGAAAATTGAAATGTACAATAAATGCTTGTATCATGTCCAACTGCACCGATCTTTCACAAATTTATGAGAAGTTGGCATCAAATTTAAGAATTTTTTTAAAAAACATCACTAAATTTTGAAAATTTACGAAACCAACATGATTACAATTTTTTTACAAAAATCATCTCCACCAGAAATGATACTCGGTATGAAAATTTGAAAATCGGATACCATACTCGGTATTATATGCTACACAATATTACACAGAACACAACTCATTTCAATTTAAAAGTCGTACCGAAGATGGGAACTGGTTTTCATTTTTTCATACCGGATACCATATTCGGTTTCTTTTATCTTTTTGCTTTTTCACAAAACCAAATATGATCGCAGGTTTTCTATTTTTTTTTTTGTTACCGAGCCTCATGGCTGGAAATTTTTTTGCCTTTTTGTTTTTTTTTATTTAATATCTAATTCACAAATAAAATAGTTTTCGGTTTTTAATTCCACAAACCTGATCATTAAGTCCGGTTTTTATTTATTGAATTTTCTGTGGCATAACAAGAAGGAAATAGGTTCAAATGGGTTCAAATTCGATACCGAGTATCGTATCCGGTTTCAAATTTTCATACCGAGTATCATTTTCGGTGGAGATGATTTTTGTAAAAAAAATTATAATCATGTTAGTTTCGTAACTTTTCAAGATTTTGATGATGCTTTTTAATAAAAATTCCAAATTTAATGCTTCTTTTTGTCATGAATAGTAAGAATGAAAAGAAAATATACTTCTCTGTTGAATGATATGAACAAATAAGTCAAAAGATATTTTTTTCTCATTATTATTGATCGGATGACTCAAGATGTAATGCAACTCCTAAATAAATCTCCTCTTTTTTATTCATCTGCATAAATTATCACACGATTAATTTATTATTTATCATTATACTTGTCTTTAGCGATTCAGAAACAAAATTTATTTATGCCAAAAATTTGTTGAATATTATTTTTTAAGAATTATTTAAAAAAAACTTATTTTTACAAGTACTTTAGCGTATTTTAGTATAAATGCTAATTATACATTAAAAGAAGTAATCTAACAAATAATTTAAAAAAATCAAAATTTTAGTGTTAGATTTCAGCATCTTGCTCTTCACAGTGTCTCTGAAAAAAAAAATTAAGGGTACCAACCATTTAATGGCCGGTAGGCAAATAAATAGGATACCAGTCAGAAAATGGCCGGTAGGATTATTTTTATAAATACTCAAGAGATCTGAGTATATTAATTAATTTCTATTAAACTTTGGATATTAATAAAAATGTCGGGCGATTCAGAAACAAAATTTATTTATGCCAAAAATTTGCTGAATATTATTTTTTAAGAATTATTTTTTAAAAAAAAATCTTATTTTTTCAATCATAAATTATAATCCCTAAATACTAAACTCTAATCTCACGAAATTAACTAAGTGCGATTCACTGTAGATGCACGCTTTAGAGTTGAGATGCCTTATCAACTTACTGCTTCATTATGGGTTTGGAATCAACATAATTGATAAAATTGGGAGAACACACGCCTACTTCAAGTATTACCCTTTTTTCAAGCTCATTTTAGCATCTACGCACTATCTCTATTCTCTAGAATTCGTCTCTGCATTTAACTCAAAAAGGAATCTTTTGAATTAATGCCTCTGGACGCCGATCTACTTGAAAATCCGTACGGATTCGATCCACACAAATATTAAAGCATTCCTGCGTTATAAGTTGGGACCGAATTGGCTCTGTTTAAAATCAGACGGCCGAGATGCGTTAACTCAAAAGATGCTCTTTTGAGTTAATGCAGATGATGCAGAATCGTTTATATATTCAATTTGTGTTGTATTGTATTGGATGAGACGCGTATGAGTAATTTTTTTTCGTTAGTTTATTAAATATGGATATAGATAATGATTTTTTTTAATAAATAGATAAAAATCCGGATAAAGACTATATTGTATTTGCTATAAGATAATTATAAAAGAAATATAATTATATATAGATATATATTCAATTACGGATTATATAAAACAGTCACCGCGCAATGAACAGAGCATAATTGCTCATCTCCAGTTTTTTTCATGAACTCTTAGTAGCACCAAATGAGTCATAGACAAGAAATAGACAAGGAACTGGAGAACAAACAAACCGACAAATAAACCAGATTCATTTTAACTTTTAAGTTTCTTGATATCGTATATTTTTCATTTTTTTTTCTTTGTTTTGGTTGCATTTTCCTCAATGGTAAAGATGGATAGTAATTTGATGGTCTATTTGTAAAAATTAAAACTAACTATTATATTAGCACTATATGTTATTTGTCTATTATTGTTTCGTTATCCGATAAGAATAAAATTAAGTCAATTTTTAATAGATATGGAAATGAAAATGCTTCCATCCGAATTGTATGTATTTAACTATTATATTAGCACAATATGTTATTTGTCTATTATTGTTTCGTTATCCGATAAGAATAAAGTTAAGTTAATTTTTCATAGGTATGGAAATGAAAATGCTTCCGCTCGAATTGTATGTATTGACTCTCTAACTATCTCAAAAAACTACCGGAGATCTTGCCTTTTCTGTTTTAATTTTTTATTAAAATGAAATTGAAGGTTTAAGTTTATAAAATTTGAGTACCTTTTTTTGTTTATAATTTTTTTATTAAAATGAAATTGAAGGTTAAGTTTATAAAATTTAAGTATTTTTTTTTGTTCTTCTTTGGAATAACTTAATAAAATCAATTCAATCAGTACTTAAAAAATTAAGTTAAAAATTATTTTAAAAGATTTTAGATTAAAAATATAGTGAGAAATTATAAATTGTCGATCAATTTAAAAAATTGATAATAATAATTAAAGGTGAGTTCTCAAAATTTTATTCCTAAGCAATTATGGTTAATGCGTAGTCCGTATTTGATATTCAATCACGTCTTAAATAATAGATCTTAATTGTATTTCATAAAAAATTACAGAAATCTATTGTTCAAACTTGATTTGATTAATTTAAAAAATACAATTTTAAATCCACAAAATTGCATCTAAGAATTCCAATCGGGTACACATTTTGACCAAGCAATTGTTTTGGCTCTATTGTTCATATGAATAGACTGGCAAAAAAGCCCGTAGTTCGTGATTCGATTGAGTTTGATTCGAAAATATTTTTCGCAATTAACTCGTTCGATTGAAGTTCATTTTGAAATGAATCAAACCAGTTCGGTTCCGAATTGGTTCGAACTCGAACTGGATCTGGTTCGGTTCAAAGTTGGTCTGGCTCGATCTGAAACCTCCAACTCTTCTAATTCTCCTATGATTCGGCTCAATTTGAATTATTAACGAACCAAATCGAACTAGTTCGAATCGCACCGAATCGAACTCTTCTTTTTCAGTTCAAAACCCTGCTTCGAATCAAACCAGCTTAATTCAAAATTGGTTCAAACTCGATCTCGAACTGGGTTAAGTTCGTTTGATACGTTTGCAGCCCTAATTTATACGATACATGAATTAAAAAATGCTATGCCAAAATCTTCACCCTTTTTATTCTGCATCATCCTTGAAATTCTGATATAAATATAGGATTAATCTATGCTAATTAAATATTAAGGTGGCTTAATCCTGAATATTCGTTTCTGATCCGACATTTTTATTAATATCCAAAGTTAATTACAAATTAATTATTATACCCAGAATTTCCGGATTTCGCCAAAAATGCCCAAACCGGCCATAAAATGGCCGGTTTCCTCTCTCTTTTTTTGTCTTTTTTAGTGACACTATGAAGAGCAAAATAATGAAATCTAACACTAAAAATTTGAATTTTTTTTGTTTAAATTATTTGTTAGATTACTTCTTTTGTTTTATAATTAGTATATTTATACTAAAATACACTAGATTACTTGAAATTATGTTGAATTATACTATATTACAATAAATTATGTTGAATTACACTAAATTACGTTAAATTACGCTAAATTACAATAACTTCGCTAATTATGCTGAAATACGGTAAATTACGCTAAACTATGCAAAATTACGCTAAAGTATACCGATTTTGTGTCATCTTTCATGAATCATAAAAAATAGTAAAAAAGTTTGAAAAATAGTAAAAATTGGTATTCTACAAGTTTATTATGTAACTAATTTACTGAGCTACTTAGAATGAATAATAGAAATGAAAATCTTAATCGGAAACTTCAACTCGAGTTTTGAAGCTCTTCTCTTAGTTTTTTGGCAATTCTAAATTTTGAAATCCGATGTAGCGGGCACGGACGCATGCGTCTTTTTGGAAGCTTTCCGAAAAGTGGTCATTTGCTGAAATCGGACACTCGAGCGCCGTTTTATGACCGTTTGAAGTTTCGTCGTCGTTTTTCACTTTTTCAGTGAAGATCTCGTCCCTATTCATATGTAATTTAGCGTAATTTACCGCAATTTATCGTATTTTAGCGTAATGTAACTTAATTTAGTGTAATTCAACATAATTCAAGTAATTTAGCGTATTTTAGTATAAATATGCTAATAATATATCAAAAGAAATAATCTAACAAAAAATTTAAACAAAAAATTCAAATATTCAGTGTTAGATTTCATTATCTTGCTCTTCATAGTGTCTCTAAAAAAACAAAAAAAAAATAGGAAGCCGGCCATAAAATGGCCGGTTTCTGGGGAGAGAAAACCGGCCATTTTATGGCCGATTTGGACATTTTTGATAAAATCCGAGAATTTTGGGTATAATAATTAATTTCTATTAAACTTTGGATATTAATAAAAATGTCGGTGTTGTACCTGATCTCTATTTTTAAACTGAGGTTCTGATTTATTTCCAAAATCAACCTACCATCCCTTTAAGGTACAAAAGAAAGAATAAATTCCAAAGAGAAATCATCGCAAGAAACAAGTGGCATTATTTGATGGACCTAATCTTCACGGCTGGCATGCCAGAGAATCTCTCATTACGTGGCCTCTTGCTTCTCTTCTCATACCTCTCCTTTTCTTATTATATATATATATATAGAGTAGAACTAGGGTGCTCCTAAGCTCACCAAGCCCTTCGTGAGCGCGACTCTAAAACCTATCGAATTGACTTCAAACGACATTTTCAAACCGTTAGATGTTCAATCTATATTAAAATGTGCTTGGAGACCAAATTTTATATTTTTTGGAATTTTTTTACTATTTATTAAGATGGTTTGAAAATCGCTGTTTTCCAATGGTGCAGAATTTTAATAAAAACAGCGATTTTCAAACCATCTTAATAAATAGTAAAAAAATTCCAAAAAATGTAAAATTTGGTCTCCAAGCACATTTTAATATAGATTGAACATCTAACGGTTTGGAAATGTCGTTTGAAGTCAATTCGATAGGTTTTAGAGTCGCGCTCACGGAAGGGCTTGGTGAGCTTAGGAGCACCCTAGTTCTACTCTATATATATATATATATATAATTGCATTTACATTTATTATATTGAAAAAATAAATCCTTAGGATAAAGAAACTTGGTTTATTATCTATTCAATCTCTAGTTATTCTTTTAATCATCTTACATTCATCCTATTAATTAACTTCTATAAAAAGAAAGAAAAAACTTGAAACATACTCTCAGTCTATCATGTATTGGTAAGGAGAGCAGCTTGGGTCCGATGGGTTTCGGGACCGTCCCATCTGCTTTAAGATTTGTGCGCACGAATTTGAAAGCAGACGGAAAAGTTGCGGGTGCGAATCTTAAAGCAGATCGGATGGTCATGGAACCCATCGAACTCACTTTGAGTCCGATGGACATCGAACCCAAACTGACATCATTGGTAAGATGAACCAGGTGTTTGTATAGATCAATCAGGTGTTTATATAGAAAATTTAGACTGCTGCTCTTCAATTACCTCACTAGACCTCAATTTTAAAATAGTCCTCTCTTACTTTTGAAGAGAAATAGAGAGAAAAAAGGAAGAGGAGGTGCTCCTGTTCTGAGCAGATTTGGATCCCCAGTTGGTGGTACTGCGCGACAACCAATCTCGTCATTCGATCTCTAGCTAGACACCGCCCCCCTGTCAACTCATGGGAGGCATCTTTCACTCTCCCTATATAATAACTTTTAATTTGCCAAGAGCTGTTTCTCTTGCATTATCGCATGCGACCAATACATCAAATCCTAATTCTTATGTACCCGGTACGAGACATCCTAGCTAAATTAATTCACAAATGGACAAACCCACAAACACACACCACCCCCCACCCCCCCCCCCCCCCCCCCCCCCCCCCCCTCCACACACACACACACATTAATATATACAGAGAGGAGGAATTCAATTACTCTATTTTAAATTTTGATACTATAGGTGTGTTTGATTGTAAATCAAGAATAGTTAGAATAGCCAAATTAAAAATAATTATTGTTGAGTGAGGCTACGGTTCAAAATTTGATTTTTCAAAATTTTAACGGTCAATCCGAACCGTTCAACATGATTATAAAATGAATATGTACTTGCAAACCAAATTTTACATTTTTTTGAATTTTTTTACTATTTTTTCGAAAATCACTTGATCTGAACATTCTGGACCATCCAAAAACAGCCTATCTAAAAAAATAGTAAAAAAATTCGAAAAATGAAATTTGGTTTGCAAGTACATATTCATTTTATAATCATGTTGAACGGTTCGGATCGACCGTTAGGATTTTGAAAAGTCAAATTTTGAGCCGTAGCACGGACCCAATCCGTGCTATGCATAGCACCGTAGCCTCACTCATTATTGTTTGTCTTATTAGAATAGTCGAATTTCAAAACTCTTAGGAATAGCCTATTCTAATAAGACAAAAGGTTTGGATTCACTATTCTAGTTATTCTAACCCAACCAAACACCAAATAGGCTATTCCGAATAGCCTAACCTCAAAAATAACTTATTATCAATCCAACCAAACATATCATATATGTTTATAAATTATTTTTGCAATTTCAAAATTCAAATAGTCGATTGGAACCGTTCAATATGATTTTCATATGGATACCAAATTTTACATTTTCTGAAAATTGTTTACTATTATTTTAGAATTTTTGGAAATCCATCTTTTCAATGGTCCAGAATTATCTGAAAACAACAGTTTTGTACACATATTAATAAATACTAAACAAATTCCAAAAAATATAAAATTTGATCTCCAAGCACATTTTAATATGAAGATCATGTTGAATGGTTCTAATCGACTGTATGAACTTCGAAACCACAAAAATGACATATAAGCATATGGTGTCAAGATGTGTCACCATAAAATGATGCAATTGGATCCCTCTTCATATATATATAGAGGGATCTAGTTACCACAATGATGTAATTGAAACTCAAATATTGAGCCGTTGCACGGAGGCCCTCTATGCTACATGTAGCATAACATTGACGTCGTGAGTGGTAGGATTAAAATTGACGTCGGGAGGGTGGTAATCATTTAATTTTCATTTTTTGCTGTGTTAACTAAAAAAATTTCGACTTAAAAAGCATAACTCCTTAAATATACAATAATAAGTTAATTCAAAAAAGTTCACATGAATATATGACAAATTCATTTGAAAATATTTCCTAATAAATAAACTTTTTTTTTGGAACAAAAAGTGGTGCATTACGCACCACCAGTTTTCTTTGCCATTAAAAGAAACATGTTAACATCAGGAGGTTTTTTTTTTTTCAATTGCAGTAGCAGGTACGATGTGTGATAATTTACCTTTTGTACTAGTGAAAGCTCAGTATAACTCACTTTTTTATGTTTTGCAACTTGTAAGCTGCATTGCATCTATCTATGCAACGTGAATGAATTAAAGAGGAGAACGGAGTAGGTCCGATGCCCATCGGACCTACTTTTAGGTTCAACGAGCATAATGACCGTCCAATTTAATTTAAGATTTGTGCGTACGAAAATTGAAACAGACACGCACGAAGTTTAAAGCGTTCCGCACGAATCTTAAAGCAAATTGACGGTGATTACACCCATCAAACCAGAGTAGGTTTGATGCCCATCGGACCTACTCTCAAGTGATTATAGAGATGCTTGTAACATACACAAAATGAATTTGCATTTTTTTTTTTTTGTGAAGAATTTTGTCTGAAACTCTGAATATATTCCTATGTTTGGAGAAAAGTGGAAGCAAAGGCATGCTTGAAGGACACTCATGAAAGTCACATGGAGAGAACCAAAGAAAGAAAGAAAGAATGTGTGGTCTCTCTTATTCCTTCATTTCTTTTACATCAAAGTTATATTCTTTTCTTGGATTTTAACCTGAGACTTGATTTTGTGGTTTGCTTTTTTCAAGTGCTCATAGAATGATAGAGCTACATCAAGTCTAGTTGAGTAGTTGCTATACTGTGCAAATAAATTGCTTTGTCCTGTTTAAGCTATAATAAGTGCATCTCTTTAATCATGAGAATTGCTTTTTAGTTGTTGAAAGGAAATGAGAGGCTATAATTATTGACCATCACATAATTTCATTTTGTTTTTGAGTGTATTTGATTTGGTGCGTGTTAGAAAAGCATGTTTATTTTTTTTCAGTAATAAATGTTTATTTAATGGGAAAGACTGGCGTGCTAACTGTAGCATAGTGACATATATGTCGTGCTATCTCCTCAAATATCTATTGAATCGACTGCAAACAAATAATCAAAACTATTGAAACCGATTTATTTCACGAGTGATGTATTTATATATAAAATTTATAAATTTTTGCATTCATTTATTATAAAGTCAAGCGGTCAAAAAAATAATGAAAAATGAATGTATTAAATTAATTTATAATTCTTCATTTTTTTACCACTTGACTTTATATCAAATGAATCCAAAAATTTATAATCTTTGTATGTAAATGCATCACTCATGAAGTAGACCAGTTTCAACGGTTTGTATTCGCCAGTTGAAACATATCCAATAAGTTTTTAAAGGGATAGCACGACATATCATTATGCTACTAGGTAGCACGCTAGCCTTATTCTTAGTTATAATACAATAGTTTACTACTGCATTGATGATATGCATTTCCATTGGATTTATAATTTGTGATTTGAATAATATGAACTTTAGAGTAATTGACACCGAAGCCATTGTTACTGAAGTGTGAAAAATGATTTTTTTTTAAGTGCATTAAACTCAATAATAAGTCATGAAAATAAAATAATGCATGTGCACCTACTAGTGTATTTATATTATTAAAACATAGAACAAGATGGGATTAAATGTCAACAAAACTTAAATTCTTCTCCACATTTCATGGCCTGGTCAGACTATAATTTACAAATATTTAAATAATTAGAACATAAATATACAACACATTGGTATATATGCACATGCATCACTGCATGTTCATGAACTGAGATGGATAATTACTGGCATGCAGTCTGATAAATTTGAGGACAAAAAAATCTTATTTGACAATGAGGAGGTTCCAATACCTCATGTCTTTGATATCTCATATTTTATGTATTTATTTTTAAAATTCAAACTTTCGATCCGAATCGCTCAACATAATATTCATACTAAAATATATTTGGGGATGAAATTTTATAATTTTTTGAATTTTTTATTATTTTTTAAGATATGTACAAAATCACTGTTTCTGGACCGTTCAAAAACAGTGATTTTCTATCTATCTAAAAAAATAGTAATTTTTTTTTCAAAAATTATAAAGTTTATTTCCCAAGCATATTTTAGTATGAATATTATGTTGAACGGTTCAGATTGACAGTTTGAACTTTAAAAACAAAAATATAAAATTTGAAATATGATAAGATATGAAAGACATGAGGTATTGGAATTCTCCTCTTTAATAATTTGGGTTGAAATTAATTGAGCTGAAAAATGCAATTTGTTCCAACTTTAGAACAAAAATTCATGATCCAAAACACAAAATCCGAAACTTTACGATCCAAAACAAGGTGAGAAATGAGAATGAATGTGGATGAAATTCAAAGTGCACCTTACAATGTGTTATCAATGTCTTTATTGGGAATCTGAGATCGTTGACTAGCTTATATTTGTTTTATAAAAGTGGGTGCATGACAGAGAGATCTCCATTATTTTGATTAAATTTCGCTCATACCCTCCTTTTTTATGATAATACGATAATTAACCTTGTATTCTTTCAAAAAAAAATTAGCCACGTCTTCTAAAAGTGTTGTAAATAACGGTATGCGTACAGCTAGGATACCACCAAGCAATCAATCGGAAATAATCAGAAATAATTGATCATAATCGGAAATAATCAACCAATTAGTAAGAAAAATCCGTGACGAATTGATCGCCGCCAACAACTAATCGGCCTAATCGGCCTAAACGACCGTTTTTACACCCACTGCTAAAAACTAAAGAAATGAAAAAAAAAAAGAATAATTCAAGACAAAATATTTTCCATACAGAATAAGAAAGAAAAATGAAGTATTTTTGTGAGTGAGGCTATGGTAATATGCATATTACGGACGGACTTGTGCTTTGAATTTGTATATCGATTTCAAAGTTTAAACAATCAATATGAACGTTAAATATGATCTTCATATGAAAATGTACTTAGCGACCAAATTAAACATTTTTTAGAATTTTGTTAATACTATTTTAGATAGCTAGAAAATTACTTTGATCTAAATATTATGAGCTATTCGAAAGTAGTGATTTTCTAACTATCTAAAAAAATTGTCAAAAAATGTAAAATTTGGGATCTAAATATTATGAGCTATTCGAAAGCAGCAACACAGGAATAGAAATTTCTGGGTCCCATTTTGCTGTCCCTTAAAAATCATATTTGCTGAGTGCTAACATATACTTTTGCTAGGTCAACCATATGATATACCTCTTTACATGTTATGATCTTTCCTTCTACAGGCCAGGAGCAGGACCATAACACACACACACACACACACACACACAAATTTATTAAAATCAACTTGAATATATTATCATAATATGGATTCCAGAACATGAAATATAGACTCTAAAGCTGATATGTACTGTACATTCAACTGTGATCACTAAACAAAAGAACATGAATGATTGCAGGAGTTGTTCATGGCATGTATTGCGGTCCGGAGGGGAATTCAGACCGTCGGATCCGACCCAAGATCTGATGTAATGCAGAGGTACGGAAGGCGAGTGGGGTTGCTGTGAAGTGGGCCCAGGCATACGTGTGAGCCGACTCAGTCACCGATATACTTCTCCTGGACTGGGCCTATTAATGCTACCCAAGGAGAAACCAGAAAGAAAAAAAAAGGATTTTTTTAATTGAGCCCAATATAGTTTCAGGCCCAATCTATTCGAAGCTTAACATTATCCATGAACTCCTAATGAAATGAGAAAATATTATTTGTAGTAAACTGGGAAATTTTGTAAGATTCAGATTTGCAATTTCAATATTAATTTTAGTATCATACTTAAATTTATCTTTGTTTGTTTAAGTATGATACTAAAATTAATATTTAGTTTCGAATTTTGAAAGATAAATTTAATATTGAAATTGCAAATAAAAACTTTCATAATTTTGTTGAAATCTATGTACTTCATGAGTAATGCATGTACATGCAAAATTTTTAAAGTTTCGAATTTATTTGCTACAAGATCAAGCGGTCAAAGAAATGAACATTTTATAAATAATTTTATAAGTTGTTTTATATATTCATTTTTCATCATTTCTTTGACTATTAAAGTTAACAGAATACTATTTAATACGAACAATATGTCAACGGTAAAATACTATTTAAGTTAACAGAATTAAGTCCACATCCTCTGACATAACAGAATTATTTAGTTTCAATCCGGACCGTCAGAATCCGAACCAATACAACACTTTAAGATTCGTGCTAGTATATAATAATTACATAAAGGGAATATCGGTACGCAACTCTATTTACAGGGAGCTGATAACAGTACCTGCATTATACCCGCACCATAACTACCATAACTATCTAGGGAAACCGCAATAACTTATTTATGAACAAAAGAAAAAAAAAACATATTATGTTCCTTTATGGTGTTATTGGAAGATTATCCACAGGGACTGGTAACTAGGGCAAATATCAAGCTGATAAAACATCATTTCCCAAGGTAATTAGGTTCCTTTGTCTTCTTTGCTCTTGTTTTCCAAATCAATGTGTAGGCCACAGTAAGATTTCATCCCTGAATAAGACCTCATTTAAACTGGTAAAGTCGAGAACAAACAAAAATTAAATGCAAAGGAAATGGTCAAGCTGGTACTAAGCTGGTAAAAGTCCTTAAAAATCAACTGGTATAATAACACTATATACCTGTAAAATTTTAACCCGTAAAATAATATACCTGGTAAAAGTCCTTATCAGTATGTCCTTCATCAAAACCTAAACTGGGTTGTGATTCTCCTGCTTGTTCAACCTTCATCTGATATAGCATGAGAACGATTTATGTAATGTAAAGAAGAACTAGTCCTTAAAAAAAACAGAACTCTGCAATGTAAGATATCATCTCCTTAGTACTCATTTCCTGATTCTTTTCCATTCTTTAATTTATTAATTTATTATTTTTTTTAAATTTTTTTAGCTATGCATATATCTTCTATATTATTCCTAACATGTATTTTAAAAATGCCCAAATTACCCTGCTGTCATGGATATCCTTGCACTTGAAGAAATGCATCTTGAATTCATCAGAAATCCAAAACTACAGAATTTGAACAAATGCATCTTGAATTTTCTGAGGAAAATTATATTTTGAAGTTGCATAGAAGTATCTAAAAGTTGCTCCAAAACAAGCATTCTCCCATAAAATTCTCTTGCTCTGATTGATATAATAAAACCCTTTTCTTAGAATTAATGGATCCAATACTGGAAATAATCCACGAGGGTCACAGTAAACTGAACTACACAATCTGGCCGCCGGAATGCACGAGCTCCTTTAATATTCGTGTCAGATCAAAATTCAAAATTTGATTTACTTTAGGTGACATGAATTCGACCAGAACGACTTCTTTGTGTGCCTTTGCACTTGGCAAGTGCAGAGAGAACCTTTCTTAACATCAAATTCATTCAGGTTTATTTCCATAATTTGTTTAGTTAAAAAAAAAAACTCAAGAAAATCCCTAAAACAAACACATGTCAATCCATGAGTTCACATAATTTTACCATGGATATAGATAATCTTAATCTAAGAGAAGAAATAAATAACTCGAACAGCTAGCGTGGGAATACCAGCAAAGAAACCAGTCACATCAGAGTACCAAAAAGATTAATTGCCAGGTGTCAATTATATTCTATGACCAAACATAAAACAACCATCCGAAAACACTGTAAATATCCATCAAATGCCCAAAATCAAAGAGACAATTTTTGCGAACAACTCCTATCTATTGTCCTGTGTCAGCAAAGATACATAATCATGCATTTTACGAATCAGATTTCACCTTTGCAAGTATGCACTAATTTACCTTAAAAAGGAGATAGCGAGAGCTGAACCAAACTGCGTAGCCGAGGCCGACCACTTCCATCAATTCTGTGAACTGTATCAATGGATCATGTGCATTAATCCAATTTATTTGCTAAGTTATAATTGGTATACAAGGTAGCGTGATATTTAACAAGGTTAGAAGTAGATACCAAAGGAATAGAGTCGACAGCCGAAACAACAACTGATGATATCCAAAGGGCAACCAAAGCACCAGCTCCATAGACAAGCAATTTAGACTTGTCCTCAGAATTCAGCTATCAAGCTCGTTCATCATGTATTCTAAATTTCTAATATACATCAAAACTACTACTCCAAGAGGCCAAGATATACTACCAATTTGTTTAATTATTTTGGAAGCCAATACATTATAGTTTTTGAAGTACACTATATCATCAACATATAATTGATTCAACAACATTTATCTCAAAAATCAATATCCCCTTTCCATCCCTAAAAAACCATGGAAATGGGCATTGAAATCCTACACCCCCCCCCCCCCCCCCCCCCCCCCCCCCCAACAAACCAAAAATCAAGCAATATGTGCAAACACAACATACTGCTAAATAACCATTTCATTCAGACCTGCGCTGAATAAAATATCGACCATGTACCTGACGCTGCAAGAATCGTACCGGTCAGCACCACTACAATATCGGCTGCAATCCCTCCCCACCCCATCTCACCACCAAACACCTTTAAGTGAAAAGCTGATGGCAAAACAAACCCTAGCACAACACACACACTGCTCCCAATAAGGGACAGAAAGTCGGCAAAATTCGGTACGAGCATGGCACCCATACAAACCAGTAAGACAAGAACCCATCTCAACCACCAGCAGTAATTCTTACCACAGAACCACCTCTCAGCTACCTCATACACCGGGTTCATCATGATTGGCATGGTGAAGAACAAATTAATGCACAATCCGAGCTGAACAACTAATGTCAGCCAACCACCACCAAAGTTTGTGGTAATGATATCACAAGTGTCGTCTCCAAATGCGAGATAACCCAACACACCAAATGAACCAAACATAATTGCAATGAAAAACATTGAGAGGCCGAGAGTCCTACCAAACTTAGACTTGTCTTTTGCCTCAGCTTCTAATGGAAGAACCATACCAATTCCCTCGAATGCATATACGGCCACACCGATTCCATAGAGAACCATTGAGGGACTGCCAAAGGCACGGACGGGCACTTGGTTGGATAGGAAAATGGAGACGTCCTGTCCGAGGACGACTCCCATGGCACCGAGGTCAATCACGTCAGCAAAAATGCTCAACGGGGCGAGAAGAGTGAGGGTTTTGATTGAATTGAGACCCAATTGAAAAGGCAACATGGCCCATATGTATATAGCTTTAGGTGCAAAGAGAACAGATGATATTGGAGTTTTCAGCGGATGAAGATGTGCAAGAGAATTGGATATGAATATCAAATACCCAACACAAAAGCCAGCTTGGCTGAGAACAATCATCAGATCAACCGAGAGACGACCACCTGCACCACACACAGCAGCACCAAGGTCACCAAAAGATGAAATCTTTGCATCTAAACGGCGTCGGGTTTTCACCAGGAGCATCATACAGTGAAAAGTCAAGGCTGAGACAGCAAGTAGAGTAATTACTCCGGCAGCCCAGCCGGTGCGCATGAAGGTGTAAGGCAGGCCGAGCACACCAGCACCAACAATAGCTATGAAGACATTAGCGAAGGTTTTTGGCTGCGATGAGAGATGGTCTGATTTAGCGCACGGGTGAAGAGGGAGAAGAGGAGCAGAGGAGCTCGCCTCGTTTTCAATCCCCATTAAAAATCAAATTCGAAAGGAGGGAATTGGGGATGAGTTATTGGGGGAATGGAAAGTAATAATAAGAAGAAGGAGAGGATTTGTTAAATGGATGTAGGACGGGAACGAATTCGTATCACCTAAGGTAACAGATATTTATGTTTGAATCTGGACCGTTCAATCATCATCCGCACGACTATTAAAGCATCCCCGTGCGTTCCATTTCGGACCGGATTGGTCCGGATTCCGATCGAACGGTCTTGATCCAAATATAAATATTCTGTTACCTCAGAGGATCTTGATTGGGAAGGGAATAACTACGGAAGCGTATCCTCTGCGGAGATTTTAATCTGGTTCGTTCGTTTTGACTTTGCACGAATCTCAAAGCCCAATAATACTGCCCCCTCCGTTAGCTCGAATCTCAAAGCGGCTGAGAGTTAATCTGATCCGTTCGTTTTGCTCCGCAGAGGATACGTATCCACTTGTTTTATGTAGCAGCTGCTTTGATGGTCCAGGTCCAGGAAGGCACCTTGGAAGTTCTGTACTTGCGTCTGCACGGCCCACCGGTACCACCAGTCGGTACGGTATGGTCCACCGCAATTTAAACGTTTTTTTAAAGTAAAATTAAACAAAGAATTTATTGAGGAGGATAAGGATCCAATACTTTGTGTCTTTTATATCTCATTAATATCTTATATTTTATATATCTATTTTTAAAAAATGTTGATCTGAATCGCTCAATATGATATTCATACTAAAATATATTTGGAAAAAATTTTATAATTTTTTTGAAATTTTTAATATTTTTTAAAATAGATATAAAATTATTGTTTCTGGACTGTTCAGAAATAGTGAATTTCTACCTATGTAATTTTTTTTCAAAAATTATAAAATTTGATCTACAAGCATAATCTAATATGAATAACATGTTGAGCGATTCAGATCGACAATTTAGATTTTAAAAATAAAGATATAAAAGGTGAGACATGATGAAGTATGAAAAACATGAGGTATTGGAGCTCTCCTCTTTATTCTCTTTATTAAATATAATTTGTTATTATTTTGATCTTTAAAATTTATAAGTATAATATTTTTTTTATTAAAGATCCCGGTACACCCTCATTATTTTTAATAATGTTTTTAAAAATTGAATTTGTGTACTAAGTTTGCGGTTTTTTAAAATTCTATATATGACGTGAAATTTTTTTTATTATGTTCATCAAAATGATTACATGAATGCGACTAAATCAAGATGAAAATTTATTTTTCATTAAAGTATGTAGAATTCTGAAATAGCTTTGTCTTTAATAAAATAATTTATGTGATACAAATTAACCAATCTGAAATTTTACAAACTTGTCCCTTTCAAACTTTCTGTCACTAGCTGTTGTTGTATTTTACAGATCTGTTGCTATATTTGATTTTATCTATGAATTTGGAATTTAGAGCAAATGCACATGAACTTAATTAGCCATCAATGTCATGATAGCTACTTCTGCTCCCCTCTTGTGAAAATATCTAAAGTGACCAACAAATAAAAAGTATAGAATGAGAATATGGTATTATACACCGTGCGGATTAGTTTGTACTGTGAATTAATATTTTTGTTTTTAAAATTCAAATAGTTGATCTGAATCATTTAATATGATCCCTGTAAAAAAATGTAGTTGCAAAGGAAATTTTACATTTTTTATTTTTATTTTTTGAGATATGTAGAAAATCACTACTTTTGTATGGTCTAGAATTATTAGATCAAATGATATTCTACCTATCTAAAAAAATTTTAAAAAATGTAAAATTTAGTTAGAAGTATATTTTTATATGGAGATCATGTTGAAATGTTCACATTAACTGTTTGAACTTTAAAAATAATAATATTGATCCATAATACCAATGTTATCATAACCATATTGGTTGTCGACCCGGTATAGATCCGGATCAATGGTTCATTCGTCAAACGAGTGGGTCAACCGGTCCAACCGCTAATTTTGTAAATACTTATATTTATGAGATATGAGTAAAATTATAAAATTAATAATGTTATTTTATTATTAAAAATTCCCACAAACATATTAAATAAGTACTATAAAAATAAATTTATAGATCATAAGAAAATTTTCTTTTTCGTTAAATAAGTTTTATAATTTTACACTTTATTTTAAAATTGAATAATTAACACCGTACAATATTTTCATTTTTTGTGATGAAATAAACCTCCAACGATCTATATTAAAATTCCATCATTTTGAAATACAATTGCTTAGAAAATATAATTTTGTAATGACTGTCTAATCATGCTAAAAAAAATATAATTGCTTAGAAAATACATTGCAAAAACATAAAATATTGCACAGAATATATTGTTCACAGAAAATCACCTCAGCTATGATAAGGTATACGCTAATCCCATATTAATGATAAGGACCTCAGCAATTAGTGATAAGCCAATTTAGTTTGTTGATTTGACATTAAATATCAAGGTTAATTTTTACTAATACAAGAAATTAATTTGATAAATGGTTGGTATTATTCAAGATATTATTTAAACAAGAAATTATTTTTGCGTGTTAATTTAATAATACAAAAAATTAATTAAACAAGCATAATTAATTGATATTTTCATTCTTTTCTAAAACAAATTAATTGTAAAAAGAAATAGAAAGCAATTTTCTAACGAAATTTCTATGTATTTGCCGAACAATTATATTATAAATCTTCTTTTTAATCCAAAGACCTTGGGAATTGACATATTGATATTCCCATTCTATTATTTAAAATTTTTCATTCCCACAAAGATCTTCGTTGTCGAACAAGTCCTAAATGGGCAGTGCCCGAGAGTATAAGTCCAGATTCACTAAATAAAAGTGAATCGGGTTTGGGTGGTTCATCGTTTTTTGAATAAACCGACTGACTTTTTTACATTTGTCCGGTTTACGTACTTACTTTAGTCTTTTATCGACCCAAACCGGAATAGGGTCCGGTTCTGGTTTTTTCCGATCTAATCGGCTGGTCGGTCCGATTTTAATAACGGTGCATAATACTGATCAATCCAAGTTATGCATAGTACCATAGCCTCACTCATAATTATATAAACATTGGTAATTTTATTTTACCTCAGCGTATTTTTTTTATCGCTAATATTCTTGCAAATTTGAAAATCCCATTGTTCAAAACAATGTTTAAAATACGGTTTTTATGCGGTATGTGGAAGGCAATCACATACCGCATATGCAGATTTTTATGCGGACTTATATATGTGAATTTAAATGAGAATTCATATATATATATATATATATATATATAAACAAATATACAGTTATATGCGGTATCATACAAACAAATATGCGGTAATATACGATAATATGCGACTGAAAATGCAAAACCACATATTTGACCGAATACATATTTTCTTTTCGGATTGCAACTAAATAAGAATATGCGGCCACATAAACTGAATTTTAATACACTTATTCAAAGTAAGGACAATAAAAGGTCAAATTAAAAATTTCACGAAGCGGAAATTCAACCGAACCAAATTGAGTGGTTCAACTGGAAAAAGTCAGACACAGATACCAAACCGGTTTGGTTCATAGGGACCGCTTATGTAATTAGATCGGTCATCAATTTAATGACCGCATTTAAAAGAAAATAAATCAAAAGTTAATTAATTAATCATATTTATTTAACATTTATACACTTCATTTAAGTAAATTTAGTTTTCATTTAAAGATGAGAAAAATGATACAATCAAATGTTATTCTATTAGTAAGCGTGGAAGATTACGCCTGACTAATATAATAACTTATGGAAATAAAAATCATAAAATAAACATTGTACCATCTTACTAATAAAATAAACAACCATAGAAAAATGAGACTTTTATAGAAACTAGGGCTATGTTTGGATGCACTCAGAATAGCACTATTCTTAGAATAGCATTGCTAATCAGAACAAGGACAATCCAAACGAGAAATAGAGCTATTCGGAATGGAGAGAATAGGGCTATTCTCTCTTCTTACAAAAACATGGAATAGTATTTGTTGCTTTCAATATTAATACTAATATAATATTTTAACTAATATTATTTACATTTAATATTTAAATTAATATTATATTGTATTATATTTAATCTAACACATAAATTATTACTTTATTCATTCCCTCCAAACTCTATTCCAAATATACAATCCAAACAACTTTTTCACTATTCCGAATAGCTTGAGTTAGCACTGTTCTTAAACAGTAGCTATTCTTATTTACTATTCTAAACAGTAGCTATTCTAGCTAATCTGGAGGTGTGCCTCGCTTCGCTTCGGCAAAGACAATTAATGTATGTTGTATGACTTTATGGTGATATAACAAAATGGAAAAAAGTACATATCATGCAAGTATTAGCTTATATATGGTACAGTAGTCCAAAGGTGTACATTGCAAATCTAATAATAATATATATTTTTTTTATTTCTCTATATTAATCAACCTAAAATTAAAAAAGTATATAAATATAAATGTCATCGCATATACTTTTACTTGATAACTCGGTGATAATATAAATATTAGACAACTTTAATGCTTTCAAGAAGTGAATGTCTTGATAAATTCATCTTTTAGATGACTGTTTGATGTTGCCGCTCTTCCTGCCATTGAGTCAGTTCTGTGACGCCATGTAATTTAACACCTTGTTTGGAAACCTATTAGGATATTGTTACAACTCACCAATACACAATTGCAGCCCACTAAAGAATTCTAGCCCATAACGAGTCCAAAATTTCATAATCATGCCAATGGTGTGATAGGGTCACGTAGTTTGTGTGTCTTTTCATTCTGTTTGCATTTTTTTACATTTACTTTGTGTGTTGTTAGCATGTTGTTTGCGTGCTTTTACTTTATGCTTTTCTATTTAAGGATGTGACCCTTGTATTCTAGGAACTAAGCTTTTGAATGAATGAAATTTCTGTTGTTTACATTTATCTTTACTATTATCTAGTTTTATCTACTTTATTTTCTTCAATTTATACAAAAATACTAAAAATATATTCCACTGCACAAGTGCAACCTAGAATTTCAAAGTCAAATCATAACAGATATAGATCTGCAGACGAACGTCACGTTCTATAGACTAATAGTAGGGTAACCTTGGTTATTTCAACTACGAAAGGTATAAAGGAATGACGTAGATGTGAACTTAAATCCTTCTAGTCTTGTTAATGGAGACTTATCATTGAACTTTATACGATTGATTAGGGTAAAGTTTAGGTACCATTCCCTTACTAGTCTTTCTCAGTTAGGGTGCTATAGCGTAGCAGTGATTAGCACTAAGATAGGATTAACAACTCTCAGATTTGCATTTGATACCAGTACAGGGCGCACATGGTTTTGGCCAAACCGCATGCGACACTGATTGGAGTTAGAAACCATAATTGACAGGTTAAGCACTTACATGCGATTGGTGACAGCATCGTATACAATTGCTTTTTCAACCAGAAACTAGATTAAACGAGTAAGAATGATAGATAGCCTTATCCCTAGAAGTCCATCTTCTATATACAAAACATTTACTTTACTGTTTTACTTGTTTCTACAACTAAACAACCCAAACAACCAAAACAACAAAAAATCTAGACTTGATTTTTGTTAGATCTCTTAATACACTATCCCTGTGGATCGACACCCCGATCTATACTATACGATAGGTTCATGCGCTTGTGAATCGACTGTAAAGTAGACAATTAAGGTTATAAATATTATTAGCTCTGATTTTGACCCATCACGGCTCAAAGGCTGCTAGGTTTTCTGTGTAATTGTTGCATTAGGGGAAATAATTGAGCCCTCTATTTATAATGAGATATCAGAGAATCTCATAAAATAGAAACAAATATATGGTTTCATCCACACCCGTCATGATAGTTGGTTAACCGTCACAACAGCTGAGGCAAATCTCAAGATCCACAGAATTAGGGTTTGCCAGATTTGCTTGTGTTTTGTTTCCGTTATTGACTTGCCCGGATAATTTGAATTTTGAAGTTTTGAATTTATGTCGTTACGACGTTTGGTCAATCGTGTAACGGCTGGACTCAGGTAGTCACAACCTCAAACCTACTTTATCATACTTTCAGATAAATATAAAAATTGATAAAATTAAAATGATAAAGTAATCTTTATGATTCAGCATCCAATCAATCTTGATATAGCTTGTGTTTATGATGAATCATGTCATGATGCTTTTCTTTAATTTTTATCTATTATTTTGTTCTTTAGCGGTGTAGCATAACACAAGAACATACTTGCCCTGGACTGGGCCAATTGACTGCCCAAGGGAGAAAGCGGAAAAAGGACTTTTGCTCATAGACTCTGAAAAATACACTTATAGCAATTGAGCCCAATATATTGGTCCTGGACTGGGCCAATTGGCTGCCCAAGGGAGAGCGAAAAAAAGGCGGAAAATGGATTTTTGCTCATAGACTCTGAAAAATACAATAATAGCAATTGAGCCCAATATATACGTCACTTTCTGAAAGACGTGGCACAAAGCGTTGTACTTGTACGGTCTTCGTCCGTTGTTAGAGGGAGTCCGGATCCCCTAAAGTAACCCAATTTTTGAGTTTAGACGTGTACGGTGCCTATTTGGTGGTAGCGCAGGGGCCCAGTATTATTTGTGGGGTCCAGGCTCTTTAAGATTCGTGTTAGAGCATCTTGGACGGTTTGGTTCGAAACTCAAAAATTGGGTTACTGCACTGGATCTGAATTCTGTTAGAGGTCGGTGTCAATATTGTAATTTGTATGTTAGCTGATGTGCCTGATTTGTAATTTCTGCCGTGTGGCAACTATCCAGTGCAAGTAAAATAAGTTTACACACAAAAGCAAATTAAATATACATAAAAAAAGTAAAAAACCCACAAATTTATTAAAGGAGTTGGAAAAAATAATGCCGGGTACATCTTTTTATTTCTCAAAATAAAAGAGTTACGACTTAAAAATTAATACACAGTGATCGGCCTTGTGATAATTTCTAAATAAATCTTATACAAAATCTAACAGTCAATGAAACACACATTACACGACTAATTCAATTGTCCGGAGATGAATAATGAATAATTAATGAGATAGCTTATATATATGTTTTCAGAAATAAATAATTCGGCGAGGTTTGAATAAATTAAAACGTCAGAAAGACCTCTCAGTGATGATCCACGATAATCAATGAAGGAGGATGGATGAATAAAAGTATGAATAAAATTTATTGTTATCTATTATTTACTCAAGTCAATTATTGTCCTCAATAATGAAATACTGTAGCGGGACCCAGTTGTCAATGAAATACTGTAGCAGCGGGTATATAGTATAGATACCAAGGTATGGAAAACCGGAGAGAAGGATGAGTTTGAAATAAAAGAAAGATGTGCTGTTCAAAGAGGAAATACGTTCTGAAATAGAATAAAAAATGATGTAAATCTCAAAACGGGTTGCGGATAAAAAAATGTGCGAATATTTTTTTTAATTTTATATTATTGAGGAGTTAGGCGAAAGTTGTTGTCCCCATGGACCCCATCCATCACACTCGCTGCCACTCGAATTCATATCACCCAAGGTAACAGAATATTTCTGTTTGGATTCACACCGTTCGATCAGAATCTGATGAATATCAAAAGAGCCCCGTGCATTTCACCTCGAGCCGAATTGGTATGAATTCCGATCGTACGGTCCAAACCTAAACAGAAATATTTTGTTACTTCAGAGGATATGGATTCCTGCCACTTGCAGACGAGTAAACGACTACTCTGCGGAACCGAAAATCCTCTAAACTCTAGTTGATTCTCGATTCGCGTCCGAACCCGGTCAGGTCATCCCAATGTTGGTGTAGAACAAAGTTTCCAGTAAACCACCTTTACGTACGCTTCTTTTATATATAACGGACACGTGTTACTCCTTCAAGCGCTATTATTGTGTTGCCTGTTTGGAACCAAACTCCAGTCCATAGAGAACTGAATTCAACCATTCAGACGAGATATACTAGACAAGGAGAGAAATAATCAAATAAGAAGGAGCGCGTTCGGAAATTTCGCAGCAGCCATAGATTGAATTGAATTTGGATTTGGTCGCTTAAATCGTGCCTCTTTTCGATTGTTATTAGTCTTCCATACTGTAAGCCTCTGCTTTTCATTTTACTTTCGTTGTCCTATTTCACTTGCAAGATCTGATCTTCATCTTAAATTTGGGGAAATTCATAGAGGTAATTCTTACTGTTTTCATCAGATCTGAGAAATTTAAAGCTTGATAAGGTCAATTGTTAGTTGAAACACTGTTAGTTGTTGTGGTATTGGTCTTTCTGAGGTCATGTTAAACAAGGATCTTTTGTTCTTTTGTTGAATCCAACAAGAGAAGGTACTGAAATTAGTAATAATCAGAGTAACTTTTCAATCAGGTCTGGTATACATATGTATATCTATTTTTTTTTTCTAAATATTTTCCTTTTGATTGATTTGTTTTTACTCATCTATACTAGGAATTGGAACTTTGTAAAACACAATCGACTAAAATCATATCACGGAGTCTTATATATATTTACGTTAATATATTAATTAGAGATTTGAAATTGGTTTGATTAGTTTGATTTCTGCTAAAAAAAAAGTCAGATGATAAAAAATTATCACATCCTGTTTATTTGGGGGCTGGATCTATATACAAAAAGTTCTTCTACCCCAATACAAAAAAAAAAAACCGACTTAATGATTCTGTAAGGCATGAAGAAAGGTCAAACTTGTATGAAAATAATTGTTGAATTGAAGGTACAGTGTCAAATATGGTCTATAAGCAGATGAAAATAAAAAGAGTAAATTTTTTTAGATATGTCATCTTTTAAGGCTGTAAAAGTGCCTTTCTCAAAATCATGTTACGGTGAAAATATAGGAACAATTAAGAGGGTATGGTACACAATATTAGAAACAAGTAAAATTTATGTACTATGTGATAGATACCACAATTTTATTTACTATGTTGATAACCAAATTTCTTTCATTTATTTTTGTTCTTTTACAGTTCAACATGAGTCGTGCACATGAAAGTCACCGTACCGTCCTTCCCTTTTTCGGAAACCCATTCCGTGTCATCCGCCACAGAAAACCCTCCCATCTCTCCCCGAAACTAACCTCCTTGCAAACCTCATTTGAGGAAACCCTAGCCCTAATTCTCCAGAAACTCAAACCAAAAGATGCATCGGATATTTTTACCCTTGCTTGGATGAAACAAGCCGTAGACAGCTTGTCAGAGGCGCACTTGCAAATTGCGAATCTAATTACAGAGCTCGAGTTCCCAGTTTCAGATTGGGAAGAGAAATGGATGGATATTTACCTGGATAGCAGTGTAAAACTACTCGACATTTCTCTAGCCCTAAAAGCTGAGCTGGCACGACTTGACCAAGGTCAGCTGTTACTTCAATATGCTGTTCATTTGGTTGATTCCTCTGAGAACAACAACTTGTCTGACGAGAAACTCAAGCGGGCCCACAAGTCAGTTCAAGAGTGGGTTGAGAAATCAGGGCTGAGGAGCTCCAAACTTGACAGCTGTTCTGGCATTTTAAATGGACTTGCTGGAAGTCTCTTCACAGGTAAAGTGAAAGACTCAGCTAAGGGTCGGGTGCTTTTACGTGCTTTGTATGGAGTCAAGGTTATTATGATCTTGGTTGGTGGTGCTTTGATATCGGTGTTGTCTGGTAATTCAGCTTCATTGGTGGAGTTGCAGATTTCTGATAATTTCGCTTGGTACAACGCATTCAGTGATTTGAAAAGTGTGATTTATGAGAAAATCAGATCATCTGGTTTGGAGGGGAAAGCAAGTGCAGTGAAAGAGGTGAAGGCCGTGGAGGTCTCGGTGAGAAACTTGAGTGAGTTGATAAAACAAAAAGAGGAATGCATGGAAGTCGGGTTTGGGGAGTGCGTATCGGATTTGAAAGAGAATGCTGAGAGGCTTCGGGTTGGTTTGGAATTACTGTCGAAGCGGGTTGAGGATTTCTTTCAAGTTGTGTTGCAAGGCCGTGATGCTCTCCTTTGTAATCTCAGGATTTGTGATGCGAATGTCATCAAGTCATGACGACTGTACAGAAAATGATTTTAGGGTTCAACTTCTCTCCATGGTGTGTTGTTCAAGTTGGAGAGGTACCTGTCCACTGTCGGATCAAGATTCGACCATCCAGATTGCACCTGTTCCAAGGGGCAGTCGGGCTGGCAGGCGCAGGGTTTGGTTGATTGAAATTATTCTTATCTTGAATTTGCACCTGCACCGGGACCTCTCCAACTTGCACGCATTTAACTGGAGAGAAGTTGTACCCATATTATTGGTAATTCTGTTATGAGGTTAGAAATAGAATGTAGAGTCGGTGCCTCTTTAGTTGTATAGAATTTTGGTGAGTTCCATCCGGAGATCTCTACCGATTTGATAAAATATCTAGCATTCTAAGATGCACTGTCCCGTAACTATAAATAACAGTCAGTCCAGGTAATCCTGATTTTGAATGTTGGATTTTATCTCGTGGTCGAGATCCGAGAAAGGATCTGTACGCTAAACTCTGTACAACAAGAGAGGGACAATACTACTTTAGATGCTAATATATAATGATGTATGTTGTATTGGACTATTGGTATATTAGCTATGGTGCATTATCTTGATTGTAATATTATGGTTTGCATGAATTATTTGCCAGATGTGGTAATTGAAAGTTCACCTGTTTGGTTTGGAGCTGTATTTGTTATATATATATATATATATATATATTTTCAATCTTACCTTTCAAATGTATACAGAGATATTTTTGAGTATTACGTGATGGTTGTAAATGTTTTATAATCCCAAATACAAAGGAGTACATGTGAACAAGCTGCTATATCTGCGATGGATGAGTATTAAAAAATGCAAAGATGGACCATTGATAATTTTTAATTTGTACAAAGTTTAATTTTTTTAGATTTCTTTTAATTATCATCAAATAATATTAAATTACTTAAAATTTGATTGCTAGATTGTCTATTACATATTATAAAGTTATTTTTTATTTTTTTAAATCCATGATGAATATGCCAAGTTAGCTTCAAGTCTAGATTCTGTTGGTATGAACATTTTTCGCATCTTCATCTTCTTTGTTCTGATATATAGCTCGTAAATTGTTCTACACAGCAATTGTTCATACAGCTTGTAAATTGTTCTACATAGCAATTGTTATGATATATAGTACATCAGTTTTATATTAGGTATGAACTTCAGTATATGCCAGTACTTACCTGTTCAATTTCTCACCAGTGTATTATTACCCAATCTCTTGCGTCTAATTCATAATGCGCGACATGAATAGGCCATTCGATGCTTAAAAGTCAAGACGTGACCATCTCATCAAGAAAAGAAAAAATAGCACTCGTTAAACGGTTTCACCATTTAGGAGCTGAGCGATGCAGCTTAGGGTTACAAGATGATCTGATCTTGAACAAATCAAAGTTCTAGAGAATAGTTACAAGATGAATGTCATTTCAATTTCAATTATTGATTTATTTTTGGATAGAATCTACAAATTTGAGGGTATGGTCCTTGGACTCCTTCTAAATGTCAAACTTGGTTATGGGAACTTAAGCAAGAATCCCATGGTTTAGTATTTTTGAAGCAAAGAAACAAAAAGTGTTTTCGTTATTACAATTGAAAGAAAAAGAGAAATAACTACATAGTTGTTCTTAAGAAGAAAGTGTGTTTATGGGTGGAGATGAGTCACATCTGGTGGAGTTCAGGTGGGTTCTACTAAACTTGTTTGATATGCAAACTGGAGAGTTAATTCTTTTCTTTCTTCATATATATGTATGTGTGTGTGTGTGTGTGTGTGTATACATATATATATATATTCATGGATGTTTGGAAGTTTAAAAAAATAGACTAAACTCATCAGGTCTGGTCCAATCCTTCAGTGGGCCTGATCTGACTTTGTTAATCAGCCCATTGGGTATTTAATTGACAGTGGCAAATGGTTATGTGTTGAGATTTGTGTCAAATCTATGGAACCTTAATTTAGCCCTATAAATCCAACTGCGGTAAATGTGTACAGTAAGTTGCAAGGCTGCAAGGGATGACTGAAACACTTGAACATTTCGATGGGACTCGTTGGTATTTTACTCTTCTAGTTGGCTCAACCGCCCGTAGCGAGACAAAATTCGTGGACTATTAGAGAGAGCGACGAACAAGTGAACGAGAAGGAAAGTGCCGTATTCAAGGGGAGCAAAGAAGGGAAGTGCCGTACGGCCTTTAAAGGAGGAAAGTTTGGATGTTGGTTTAAAATGGTGTTGGACTTGTCACTAGTTAGCAAGGAAAACACGGTTATGGAAGAAAGATGTCACGACCAGAAGCTGAATTGGGAATAATCCAATTCAATTATTTTGACTCAATCAAAGAAGGCAGCGAAATGACCGTTGAAAAATCTGTTCCAACTGGAGACTGGACGAAGTTCCAACTGGAGACTGGACGAGCATCTAACCAACTCATTGAAACATAAGCCACGCAACAGCTTAGGTGTCCAGCGAAGATCCATCTAAGAGATCTAATCAACGGATCCGATTTATTTCAATTCAAGGAGCTTCGCCTTTATATAGAGAACTAGTCTAGGAGTTTGGATTATGAAATTTGCTATCTGATAACTTCAAATTCTTAGTTTTTCTTGCATCGTTCTTTTGTATCCATTTTACTGGTTAATAAAATTCGAGAGTTTCTTTGTTCAATTCGTGTTGATTCTGTTTGTTTGAGCTGAGGGTCGCCACAAGTGGTATCAGAGCTCTCAAGATTGCATCTGGGAGGAACAAGCGCCGCCTTGACAGAAAGACGAGCCGACCAATGATGCCGATAACTCGTAGCAGTGCGGGGCATGAAGAGGCGACAATGGATCTGGCGACACTGACAAATAGGTTCTTACAAGCAGAACAATCGAGATTGCAGTCAGAGTCAGTGCAGCACGAGATGAGCAACCGGTTAATTCATCTTGAGAATCAAGTAGCGGCAACCAAGCAACAGCTCAATGCCAATACTCAAGCCACCAGTAACAACACTCAAGCCATTGCTGTGATGGATAAGAAATTAGACACCACCTCTCGGCAACTTAATGAGTTGACTCAAGCCAATTCTCTACAATTCAGAGAGTTGATGACAGCGATTCAAACAAGGAATAGTAATTCAATACCTGATGCTCCAGAGAGCAGTAACACAGTAGCTCATACGGTTGTTCAACAAGGCGTAATCGACAATCTGGGAAGAACTGAAATCCCTCTTCAAGGTGTGATCTTGGAACAAGAACAACCAAGAAGGAGTGAAATGCGTCAAGAAGGGAGGCAATATGAGCACCGAGTGAACCTACCTCGAATGGACTTTCCTAGTTTTTCAGGAATCAAACCGACATCTTGGGTGGAGTGTTGCAATTTCTACTTTGACATGTACCAAATCCCTGAAGAATACAAATCGAGAATGGCGACTATGCACTTCACAGGACCAGCTGAAGATTGGTACAGATGTTTCAAGATTGCAAACCCAAATTCTCCACCATGGGCCATTTTGGTAGAAGAAGTGCTCAGCTTCTTTTCTCAAAAAGATGGAAATGCTGTTGATGAATTTAAAAGGGTGCATCAATCAGGAAGTCTAGAAGAATACATAACTCAGTTCCTGCAAGCAAGAGCCAGGCTGACTCATCAGAGAAGGATCACTAGCGAAGATTTTTATGTAGAAGGGTTTATTAGTGGGTTAAAGGAAGAATTAAGGAACACCATAGAACTGTTTAACACTAGCACACTCAATGATACCATTAGATGTGCTAGACAAATTGAACTTTCACTTGATAGTACAATTAGAAAGGTTAGTGCAATGGTTAAGCCAAACCAGTACCAGAACAGAAATCAGTACCAAAATTCAGCTGCTGACAAGCCAAATCAGTATCATAACATGAACCAATACAAAAACACAGCTGCTGATCCGAGATGGAGGGACAAAGGGCAAACTTTAATTAGACCAAATCCAAGAATTGAGCACCCTAAGCTCATGGGTAAACCAACTGGTAATCTGACCTTGGATCAAAAAAGGGTATTAGGCTTATGTTTTAAGTGCGACGAAAAGTGGCAGCAAGGGCATAAGTGTCATTCTAAATCCATTCACACCATAGAAGCTGAAAATGATATAGTACTAAGCTCAAATCAAGGTGAACCAAACCCAGATCAAATTGAACAAGTAAATGAACCAAATCAAGGTGACTTTGCTGATTACACTGAATTTGAGGAAGGGGAAATTGCTTTTATTAGTATTTGTAATGGGCATTATAACACCTCCATGAGATTTAAAGGAAAAATAGGATCAATTCCTGTATGTGCTTTCATGGATAATGGAAGTACGCATTCTTTTATCCACCCCGATATCGTCCATAATTTAGGTTTGGCAATAGATAAGACAAAGCCTTTGACAGTGAGTGTAGCCAATAGAAGCAAGATGATAACTGATATGATGTGCAAAAACCTTAAATTCTATTTGCAAGACAATGAATTTAATGCAGATTTAAGGGTTCTGGATGTGCAAGGTCATGATTTGTTACTAGGCATGGACTGGCTGACCAAATTGGGACTCACATTAGTTGACTGGAACAAAGGAAGTATGAAGCTGAAGAGGGATGGAAAATTTATCAAGCTGGAAGATGAAGATGTAGAGGCAAAACTGAAACTGCTCACTGTTACTGAACAGACTTCAAGTATGATGAAAGGAAACTATGAAGTAGGTCAAGTCCTATTGGCACAGTGTCTCAAAGTTGATGACAAGGTAGAGGAACAGGTACATCACCATTTTTTACCAATTTTGGACGAATTCTCTGACTTATTTGTTGAGCCCTCTATATTACCTCCAAAAAGGGACATAGACACAAAATTCCTCTAAAACCAGACTCAAAACCAATCAACTTGAGACCTTACAGGTTCTCTCATTACCAAAAGCTAGAAATTGACAAGATCATAGATGAGTTGCTTAAGAATTCTTTTATACAACCTTCCAGCAGCCCTTACTCATCTCCAATTCTTTTAGTCAAGAAAAAAGACAACACATGGAGGATGTGTGTGGACTATAGAAAGTTGAATGAGAATACCATAAAAAATAAATATCCAATACCAATTATTGATGACCTGCTTGATGAACTAAAGCATGCAAAGGTATTTACCAAACTAGACTTAAGATCAGGTTATCATCAAATTAGAATGCATGAAGATGACATCTATAAGACAGCATTTCACACACATGAGGGGCTTTATGAGTTTAGAGTGATGCCCTTTGGCCTTACAAATGCTCCTGCATCATTCCAAGCTCTAATGAATTCAATTTTTAAACCCCACTTAAGGAAATTTATATTGGTTTTCTTTGATGACATCTTGATCTACAGTCCTGATTTGGTTACACATGTTGAGCATGTAAGAATAGCTTTTGAACTGATAAGGCAAAATCAATTGTTTTTGAAGAGAAGTAAATGTGACATAGCTGTAGAACAATTAGAATATCTAGGTCACATTATATCCAAAGAGGGAGTAGCTACTGACCCCAAAAAAATAGAAGCCATGAAAGATTGGCCCACACCAAAAACAGTAAAGGCACTAAGAGGGTTCTTAGGACTCACAGGGTATTATAGGAAATTTATCAAAGGGTATGGATTGATTTCTAGACCATTGACTGAGCTATTAAAAAAAGATGCATTTACATGGAATAGTGAAGCTCAAGCTGCTTTTGACACACTCAAAATTGCAATGACTCAAGCCCCAATTCTTGCTTTACCAGACTTTACCCAACCATTTATTGTTGAAACTGATGCTAGTAACCATGGAATAGGTGCTGTATTAATTCAAAATAAAAGACCACTTGCTTTTCTTAGTAAAAAATTAGGAGCCAAGAATCAATTACTATCTACTTATGAGAAGGAATTCTTAGCTTTACTAACAGCCATCACCAAATGGAGGCATTATTTAATGGGAAGTAGATTTGTAATAAAGACTGACCACATAAGTTTAAAATATCTGTTGGAACAAAAGATTAACACAGCTAGTCAACATAAAGGGTTGAGTAAATTATTGGGTTTGGATTACACAATTGAATACAAAAAGGGTAATGAGAATATAGTGGCTGATGCACTGTCTAGGCAGGAAGGGCAAATTGGGTATTGTATTGTGTGTGCAGGAATAAATTTCTTGAGTGAAATTAGACCCCAATGGGTAGAAGATATCCATGCCAGCTATGCAGGGGACACTTGGATTGAGGAAATAAAAGAGAAGATGAGCTCACAGCAAGAAGACAACTCAGATCGACCATACAGTCAGTACCAACAGTTGATCAGATACAAGAACAGGATATGTGTGGGTAACACGGGTGACTGGAGACAAACCATTCTAAGGGAGTTTCATGCATCTAACTTAGGGGGGCACTCTGGAATTACAGCCACATATCAGAGAGTTAAAAAATCGTTTTATTGGCCAAACATGAAGAAGGATGTGCATCAATTCATTAAGAGCTGTGATGTTTGTCAAATGGCTAAACCTGAACATGTCCAATCACCGGGACTTTTGCAACCACTTCCGATTCCTAAAGATGCCTGGATCAGTGTTGGTTTGGATTTTATAACAGGCTTACCGAAATCAGATGGTAAAGACGTAATTATGGTAGTGGTGGATCGCCTTACCAAGTATGCCCACTTCATCGCCTTATCTCATCCTTACAAGGCCTCAGATGTTGCTCAAGCCTACTTCGATTATGTCTACAAACACCATGGAATGCCCCAGGATATCATTTCTGACAGAGATCCAATCTTCACAAGCAGATTCTGGAGAGAACTGATGATGCGTATGGGAGTGAAGCTTAACCTCAGCACAGCGTATCATCCGCAAACTGATGGCCAAACGGAACGAGTGAACCAATGTTTGCAAAATTACCTTCGTTGTATGACATTTAACAAGCAAAAGCAGTGGGCAAAGTACCTGACATTGGCAAAATGGTGGTACAACACATCGTACCATAGTGCAATAAAGATGACTCCTTTTGAGGCGTTATTCGGCTACTCTCCACCCCAATTGTGCCTAGGCAGCACTCCAAGAAGCCAAGTTGACTCAGTAGATGTGATATTACGAGACAGACAAGCCACCTTGCAACAATTGAAATCGAATTTAGCTATAGCTCAGAATCGAATGAAGCAACATGCTGATGCAAACCGAAGTGAGCGCCAATTCAACACTGGTGATTGGGTTTATCTGAAATTACAACCTTATCGCCAAATTACTGTGGCAGGGCTACGGAATCAGAAGCTTAGTCCAAGATTTTATGGACCTTATGAAATAATACAGAAGATAGGCGTCAACGCGTACCGCCTCAACTTACCAGTTGGATCAGCTATCCACCCAGTCTTTCACGTATCCCAACTAAAGAGACGTATCGGAAATACCCAGGCGATTACCCCTACCTTGCCTGTCATAGGTCCTACTGGTAATCTACAGTCAATCCCAGTTGCCATCCTTGCTAGGAGAATGATCAAGAAGCGCAATCGGGCGGAGTCCCAAGTGTTGATTCATTGGTCGAATCAAGCAATTGAGGACGCAACGTGGGAGAGCTACCACTCAATCGCACACAGATTTCCCGATTTTGTCCTCGAGGTCGAGAACACTTTGAAGGAGAGGGGAATGTCACGACCAGAAGCTGAATTGGGAATAATCCAATTCAATTATTTTGACTCAATCAAAGAAGGCAGCGAAATGACCGTTGAAAAATCTGTTCCAACTGGAGACTGGACGAAGTTCCAACTGGAGACTGGACGAGCATCTAACCAACTCATTGAAACATAAGCCACGCAACAGCTTAGGTGTCCAGCGAAGATCCATCTAAGAGATCTAATCAACGGATCCGATTTATTTCAATTCAAGGAGCTTCGCCTTTATATAGAGAACTAGTCTAGGAGTTTGGATTATGAAATTTGCTATCTGATAACTTCAAATTCTTAGTTTTTCTTGCATCGTTCTTTTGTATCCATTTTACTGGTTAATAAAATTCGAGAGTTTCTTTGTTCAATTCGTGTTGATTCTGTTTGTTTGAGCTGAGGGTCGCCACAAAAGATTCTCCTAGCATGGCTTTTAGGACCGTGTGTTACCGGACATCTTCCATAACTTGCCTGGCGGAGGTCCCTCTCAACCTTCCTTGGTAGTTAAACTTATGGGATTTTGAGGCCGTCTTCTCGAGGAAGCGTGCCTGGTGGGCCCATAAGTTTTGCTATACAAGACGCGGGCGCTAGGCGGAAATAAGTAGTCAACAAAACCTAGCGTAACGAAAATGGCTCCAAACTCTCAACTGGGCGGCCGTGAACTTTATAGTTTGCTGCCGTGTGGAGCTCCGCTTTCAAGACATGGTGTAAACACCCTGTCTCTTCTTGCTTAACAAGTTGGTTGTGGATTGGTTGAAAATTCAACAAAATGTCGCATCATATTGGGTTAGTACTTGGGATTTGCATCAGATACATCATGTACAATAGCAATATCTTTTTGGTATTAAAAAAATATGGTTGACTCAAGGATCATATTGACGATTTAAGGCAAACTGTTGATTTCTTTAATTATTGTTCCAGTTGGTGGTCATGCTAGCATTGAAGTTTTATTCAAAATTTACAAATTTTTGGCTTTCTTTGAAATGCTGATACTTGCAATAATCCATTATTTCTATTTCATCGGCTTGCTATTATTAACTAAGATGTCGAGAAAATGGAAGCTATTATGCGAGAAAAAAAACATTGAGTAAACTTCCTTTTTTCTTTCTGAGATTTTTCAGTGTGAAAAGTTCCGAGAAAATGGAAGCTATTATGGTTTGACTAGAAGGGCTTGTTCAAATGTTTTCTTTTTCCTTGTTTGTTTTCTACTTTCATATGTTAAAAATAATTTTTATATTTTCAAATTTTCAATATTTGACATGTAATAGTTCTCAAATTTATGTATAAATATTACAATAGTGACGTGGACTGGTTTAAATGCGAGCATGCAATTCATGAGTACTTAAGTTTGCATGTCAAATTTATGGTAGATCATGAGACAATATAGCATTGCATTTTTCAAAGCTCTGGCTTAATTTAATGTTCATAATCATGAAAAGGAACATTTGATGCCAAACTCCATGAAATCTGATACTGCTAACCCTGAATAATTTTCAAATATAGGATGAGATATAGAGGAGAAATTGAGTTTCCATCAAAATTCATCCTGAGATTGCCAATCAACAATCATTAGAACAATTCTTGTTATAACTCAAAATAATCTAAGTGCACACATAATTAATTCTTTCAAGCTTATTATGGTGATTTCTTTGTCAGAGATGGTGTTGTGGGTTGGGACCTCCTGGCACATCTCTCTTATTTTCATCGACATGAGATCTCGCTTTCAACTTATCTTGCATCCAAAGCTCGCCATCACTCGGTTGTGTGCCGACCACTGTCTTGTCTGGTTGCATTTTGGGACGTTCCATCTGGCTGACATTGAGCGGGCGTGCATTGGCCGATCCGATCGAGTTCATTCCTACAACCAACATCAACAAAAAATAATATCTGATAGCCATAATCCGTTTTAGAGATCCTGTAGTGAAGTTATGTATTTCTGGTGGATATATTTGGTCACTTGTGAAGTCAATAATACAACCATGCATGTAATTATAGTCCCAGGATATATGAAATATAATGGAATAATATTGATATTTTGGGGGGCTAGGATATATAGCTTGCTTTTTGTAGCCCTAATTTTTGAATTTATATAACAAACATCACTGATTATATAAAACTATGAACTTGCTGCAACTTGTTTTAAGTAAATTAAGGCTGCTTAAAGGAGTTAATCATTCCTTTCTTATTATGAGGCACTACTTTGCATTCAAAGCATCTAAGCTGAGCAATTAAGCAATTAAGCCATTTGCAAATGCAATGCATCTATGTGATATTCATTCAATTTTGGCCAAAGAAGCAGTTGGTCAAATGAGCTCGCACTTGCATTCTACTTTTCTTTTGCTAATTTCCAAACTATTAAGAAATAACCACTAAATTATTAAGGAATACTTTTAAACTGATATAAATTATCTGTTGTTATTCCAAAGGGATCACAGGACCCTGTTATTCCTATCACAACTGTTCAAAGTTTTTCATGCGCGAATTTCAAAGAAAAAAGCTTTTTGTGTCCGAATCTCGACAAAGATCAATGGCTGAAATCAGAATAATAGGTCCGGTTATCCCTTTGGAATAACAGCAGATTTATTTCCCTTTTAATTAAACACCCCTCAATTGCTAATGTCCAATTTTTTATTTTCATTTTTTTAAAAAGAGTATCCAAGTGTGCACTATAAATAGTCAAGTTTGAATCATGCAATTTTTTTTTTTTGAGGGTAAGATGGCTTGCCATCTTACATTTTGATTGATAAGAAAGTTATTTACAGAAGCCCAAGTGGGCTAAGTTTAGCAGGTAATATAAGCAATAATTACACAACTCTCTAATAATCACAGTTTAACCGGGAAAGGAATGAAAAAATAGATCAAAAAAAATAAAAGAGAATGAGGAAGGAAAAATAATAAACTTTGGACTAATTGGTTGACAAATAACAAATAGCTATTATTATGAATAAATAAACATGTATCTAATTGGTTGACCATCCGTATACAATTTGCCTCTTCTTTACTATTTACTTCCACAATTTCTTACATTAATAATTGTTTATCTTTATTTCCTCTCATTTTAGTTCATTAAATAAATATGTATTTCATGTGACTTTCTATTTGGATTGAAATTAATCTAAATCTTTTATTAATTTATTATTTGTCTTTTTTAGAGACAAAATTAAAAATCTATTATTAAATTACATGACAACAAAATATATGACCATATTAAAAAAAACCATTAATAGTTTTCAAAAAAATCATCTAAACATAAATGCTTCAAGGTAATATAAAAGAATACGTCAAATTAATAAAATTGTGTTAATACTAGAAATAATTAATCTTTTATCTCAACATAAATAAATTAATTAAAGAGTCCATCCTATATTACTCTTACATCTTAAATTAGAGTATCTAAATTAGATTACTATTGTTTAAATTAGATTATGATTGTCTAAATTACCTTCTATATTACTCTTACATCTTATACTATAAATACGAACTCTTTTCTCTTTGTCAACGAAAAAGAAAGAAAGAAAAAAAACAGAGAAGGATAAAAAGCACAAGCAAACCTAATGGCTGCGATTGATTCGATTCGGCCTCAGGCGGCGAAACTACGGTGGGGAGAGATCGATGAGGATGACGGAGACGATGTAGACTTCCTCCTCCCGCCTCGTGTCATCGATGGCCCCGACGAGAACGGGATCAAGAAGACGACCGAGTACCAATTTAACGACGACGGGAACAAGGTGAAAGTAACCACCACGACTCGCGTGTGCAAGTTTGGAAAAGCTAGGGTTAGTAAAAAGGTGAGGGAGCGCCACAACTGGGCCAAGTTTGGCGATGCGGTGCAAGAGGATATGGGAAGTAGACTCACCATTGTTTCCACTGAGGAAATTCTTCTCGAGAGGCCCCGAGCCATTTCAGACGAGCTAGATGGCGTTCAACCTGGTGCTGTTCTCATGTTATGTCGAACATGCGGCAAGAAAGGCGATCACTGGACCTCCAAATGCCCTTACAAGGACCTGACACAAGCACAACCAACTGAAACATTTGTTGATGGCTCCTCTACTACTTGTTATGTGCCTCCATGGCTGCGTGGTGGTGGCACAGAGAGGAACAATGAGAATTACGCAGTCCGTGTGAGCAATCTGTCAGAGGATACCTGTAAGTCTGATGTTGAAGAGTTGTTCAGAAGTTTTGGTCCTGTGAGCCGTGTCTATGTGGCGATGGATCAAAAGAGTGGGATGAGCAGAGGATTTGGATTTGTCAACTTTGTTCATAGGGAGGATGCTGAGGTGGCAATCAACAAGCTTAATGGCTATGGTTATGATCATCTCATTCTTACTGTTCAGTGGGCCACCCCAAGGCCTAATTAGAGCCAGGAGCATTTTTTGTTTGTGTTTTCCTTTTATAAGGCCTAAATAGTAGAACATAGTTATGAAATTAAACTGCTCAGTATATTCTGTTCCATCTTTAGTGAAGTGAATATATTATAATGAGAAGGGTTCAAATGTCTTTAAGTTTTATGCTTTCATCATGCTTTCATTTTGTAAAAACTTTAATAACTCAAAATTTAAAACTTAAAAGTCAAAATAAAACCGTTAGATATAATCTACATCATTTTATCTATGTACGTGTAAAAAATTATGATATTTCAACTTTGTTGTGTTTGTTATCAATAGCTCGTAAAAATGTACTTATATGGATAATTTCTAGATATTCATTTTTCAAGTTATTGATTCACATAAAAACAAATCGAAATGTGATATTTTTTTTTTGAGCACGTAGTGAAAATCACATAGATCATATTTAACGGTTTTATTTGATATTCATGTTTTAAATTTTGAGTTATTAATGTTTTAAATATGAAGACATGAAGGAGACACAAAAAATAGAGGCTTTTGAACCCTCTATTATAATTATGTTTGAATATTTCTTTTCTGTCTTTAAATTGTCTAAATTATCTTCTATATTACTCTTAAACCTTCTATTAAACAACCAGCTTACGACAATCAGAAAAATATCATATTTCTTAATTTTAGGTTATAACAAAATCATTTTTCTCTAAAGTCAAACATTGGTATTATTAGAAACGGACCGAGATTATATTTTCTAGAAGAATCTAAATTAGATCTAAAGAAATCATGAAAACCACAACAGAAGGAAATAAAAGGACATACATTATTTCTGTGTGTGGATCAGCATATTTCTCAATCAATTAACCTTGGTGGCTAATAAAAATAAGAAATAAATAAAATGTTATGATAAATAATTAGTCTTTAATCTAGTAATAAAGATAAAGATAATATTTTTGTATGAAATGTTGCTTGTTTAAAGCAGAAATTTTTAAATTTACCTTTTAAAAAAAATAAACTAATAAATCACAAATTCCACAAAATTTCATATTCACCACGGATGCAACAATTCAAAGATGTGGATGTAACTTGAGGTTGCGTCTATTAATGTACATGGAATTCGGCCATTAAATAGATTTTTTTTATTAATTTTCAAAAATAGATGGAGAAACTTATAATTTGAATGTACTAGAAAGAATATCAAACAAAATAGATAAAACAAGATTTGTTGCGGCTGTAAAAAAAAAATTAAACTATTTCTTGATGTGTTATTGAAAAAAAAAATGTTTTGGATCTCAGTTATTGATTCCGGTTCAAAAACTATGGGTATTAAAAAAATTATCGTGGTCCTTCTAGTACATTTAAATTCTAAGTTACTCCATCTATTTTTGAATTTTTTTTATTTGATATCATTAGACAGAGTTGAAATTTAGATTCTTTTATTAATTTTCAAAAATAAAAGAAATAACTTATAATTTGAATGTACTAGAAGGATGACGGTTAAATTTTTTAGTACCAACAACCCTTGCAGTAAGGAAGAAGTTAGCCTATTTGTCTTACTCTCTCCTTTAGTCCTTTTTTTTCTTGAAAAAAAGGTAAGATTGTGACAATGAAAAGTGATGTGTTGAAATTTCTGCAATTTGAAATGCGAAACCATAAAATATTGTTCTAGTGTTATATGAATCTCTAATATTTGCTTCTCCTAAAATATTACTTTTGTATGTTAGATTGGAATAATGGGCTCCATAATTATTGGGCCCGTATATGAAAGGCCCATTCATTTCACCTTAATGGTACATGAAGAACCAGAAGATATCTGTACCAGCAATTGATGAATATAATGCCCAAATATTACATAATTTCTGACCTAATTACATTAACAAAATATGGTTTAGTAAATTAATTAATTCATCTTAAAACACGGCGACATTTCTAATTAAAGATTCTTAATTTCATTGAATTAAACACTGGTAAAACGTATTTCCAAATCAATGATTTTATACATATTTGTTTTTTTTTCCAGTGTCGTAAATAACGGTATGCGCTCGTTGGACGGACATGATACTTCCAAACGATTAATCAGAAATAATTGGCCATAATCAGAAATAATCGGCTGATTAATCGGAAAAATTTGTGACAATTGATCACCGCTAACGACTAATTAGCCTAAACGGACATTTTTTAAAACACTAGTTTTTTCTTATTCTAACAAATAGCAATCAAAGATAGATTACATGCTCAACCTTTCTATGTTGTTTCTTTAAGCAAAGTACTTCTCATTTAGTTAAGCAAGTATTTTATTTTACCCTCTGAATCTAGAATTCGGATCACCTACCTGACTCAAGCAAATTACAAAGGGACGGTCCAAATTAGTTCTTTTAACTTGGCACGAATCTCAAAACAGACCCCCTATAATTTCTATAAGCACTGGATTAACTTTGGAATTTTACAAAATGATAGATAATATAAAGGGGTGGAACTAGAAAATTTCGATTGGGGTTGAAACGTAAAATGAACAAAAAAATTAATGTAGATTGGGGGGTTGAAGCGTAATTTTTTTTTTTCTTCAATTAATTAAATTTTAATATATATGATTACAAAATTTTAAAATCAGAGGATAACTTAGCAATTAGCATCTTTGGGTTACATTAAGATTTTATAAAATTAAGAGTTTCTTCCAAACATATAAATTTATAAAATTTTATTAATTAAGAGTTTTTCAACCCAAAAATCCCTTTATAGTAAAGCAATTCTTAAACCAATCTAATCATTTTAACTATGAACTCAACAGCTTTTAATAACAATTAAATTTCAGAATTTTGTTAATACCCATTTTGTGCCATCAATTGAAAAAGGTTAAATGCAAAAGTCCATGTGTAAACTTGGATCTTGAACAGGAAACAACCAATTTGGCAATTTGCATTTACTTTTTTTTTTTTTTTCAAAACAAAAGGAGATTCAAAATTATATTAAATTGAGTCAAAGATGCACCTAAAAGGCAAACTTCATGTGACCAATAGATCTACATTTTGGATTTAAGTGAAAGAGTTGTTCACGTTGAGAGTAAAATATTAATAAAATAGCTAGCTAAATAACTATAAATGCAAAAGGACAAGGTGATTTAATTTAAGTATTTGAAAAGTAAGATTCAAATTGGGAATTGATTCAGAAATTTAAAACTCCTGCAATTGTATTAAGTTGTTGTCATGCATGCATTTTGTGGTAGACCCAAGTTCATAAATGTCTTTCTGAAAGAGCCACAGTTGAGGGCAGTTCTTAAATCCCTGTCTTTCGCTTTGAAATGTCAAGTCCCAAGTTTATAAATGCATTTTGTGGTAGACACAAGTCATCTAAAGACCTAATTTAATAGATTGTAGATATTTTACTATATGTACGACCGTCGTAACTTGTGTCTTGGAAAATATTGAAATATAGGTATTACTTGTGAAGACTAATTTCTTTATGCTCACTTATGATGGTGCTATTAAGTGTTAAAGTTATGTTGTTTGATTATCAGGTCAAGTGGGAGAATATTAGATTAACTTATTAATTAAGAGCATCTACATCTCTGATACTATTAGAGTTTATAATTCAGTTTTAGAGATGTGAAAGAGTTTCTTAGTTAGAAACTATGTAATAAAGTTTCTTATTAAGAAACTGTTTATAAACTCCATGCTGATTAAATAATTAGCTCAAATTATTTCTCCGTTTTAATTTATTGTTGAAGTGGCTTAATAGGAATTCTAAAATTAATTTCAAGAATGTGAGAGTTAGAAATTTTAGAGACCTTAATTTCTAAAAAAATGATTAACAGTTATTTAGAAACTTATTTGAGTTGCTGTGATCGATGTAGATGCTCTAAGTGGCCTAGATAATGGATATAAATATTTGAGAGTTTTTAGTCTCTTAATGTCACCAAAATAAAGTTTTGGAACTCTTAGTGTCATCAAATTAATGACCGTTTCAATTTTTTTGGTTTTCCACTATTAATAACAAACTAAATCATAATCCTTTTATTTTGTATTTGATGGACATACCAGATTAAAGATAAATGAGTATAAATAGGTCTTATATATCCCTGCGCATTAAAAGTTACACACAAATATCTCCGTCTCAAAGTTTTGTAACATAGAGAAATGGCTAATGGAAAGAAACTGTTTGCAAATGTTCTTTTATGTTTGTGAGAATTATATTATTTAAGATCCTAAAAATCATGTCTAATCTATGTTAATGCATAGAAATTTACAATCCAGTTTGCCCTTCTCTCTTAATACCATATGGGTACATAATCAATAACTAATAGAAAAAATGATTAAAATCTCAAATATCTTTTATCTTTTTGTATATATAGAATATACTTAACGACCTCACTATAAATATACTCCATATAATGTTTCATTACATAGAAATTTATCTAATGTTTTTTAATGTTTGAAATCAGCTCTTATACGAGTTCATGTAAATAAAATTGAAATGTAACTTTCTTACTTTAGAGTGCATATATTCAAATAGAAACAATGATATTCCTATGTTTTAGCTTTTTTCACACTTGTAAATAACAACTTATCTAAACTTAATATATTTTGTACTATATAATCTGAAAATATTTTGTATTTTATTAATAGATAAATCTTAACGAGTCAATCAATATACACTAATGATGTAGAGCATGAAATTTTTTCAGAATTTTGTTTATGCAGATTTAAAATTTGTAAGGGAGATTAGTAGATGCTCTCCATTTTGTGCCATTGTTTAAGATCAAATGCAAAAATCTATTTGTAAACTTGAATCTTGAACAAGAAACAACCAATTTGGCAATTTGCATTTACTTTTTTTTTTTTTCAAAACAAAAGGGTTAGATAAACACGCGCATTTAAACTAATGGTAGTGCAAAAGGAGATTGAAATATATATATAAAATCGAGTCAAAGATCGATGCACCTTAAAGGCAAACTTCATGTGACCAATAGATCTACATTTTATATTTAATTGACAGAGTTGTTCATTTTTTAAAGTAAAATATTAATAAAATAGCTAGCTAACGAACTATATATGCAAAAGATAAGGTGATTCAATATATAATTATTCGAAAAGTAAGATTCACACAGAGAATTCAGAAATTTTAAACTCCTGCTATGGTATTTAAAAGTTAAAACCGAATGGTTTGGTCTTAATTAATTATCTCTGAAGGAGCCACAGTAGAGGGGAGTTCTTAAATCCTTGTCTTTCGCTTTGAAATGTCATTTTTGTTGATACAATTTTTTTTTAATAACACACAAATCTAATAATAGAATAATGAGTGAGGCTATGGTGCTATGCATAGCACGGATGGGGTCCGTGCTACGGCAAAAAATTTGACTTTTTAAAATCCTAATGGTCGATCCAACCGTTCAATGTGATAACCATATGAATATGTACTTGCAAACTAAATTTTATATTTTTTCGAATTTTTTTACTATTTTTTTAGATAGGTAAAATTTTGATGGTCCAGAATTTTCAGAAAACGCTGATTTCTACCTATCTAAAAAAATAGTAAAAAAGTTTGAAAAAATATAAAATTTAGTTTGCAAGTACATATTCATATGGTTATCACATTGAATGGTTGGATCGACCATTAGAATTTTAAAAAGTCAAATTTTTGGCCGTAGCACGGACCCCATCCGTGCTATGCATAGCACCATAGACTCACTCTAGAATAATTATCATAATAATCGTCATTTTTTGAAATGGTACTTTAAATGGCTTATTCATTTATTTGACCAAGTCGAATTCATAACTTTCTAATTGAATTATAGTATTATGTAGGGTGCATAAAAAGCACGTAGCTCATGATTCGATTGAGTTCGATTTGAAAAAAAATTTGGTTCTAAACAAATCAAACCAGCTCAGTTTGAAACGAATCAAACCCAGTTCGGTTTGAAATTGATTTGAATCGAACTCAAACTGAGTCTGATTCGGTTCGAAACACTTCTTTTTAGTTCTAACTCTGCTTCAATTTCGAATTAGTTCGGTTCAAAACTGATTCGAATCGCATCGAATCAAACTCGAACTCTTCTTTTCAGTTTGAAACCCTACTTCATTCGATTCGGTTTGATTCATTTGCATCCCTAGCATTATGACACAATTAAGCACCACATCAATATAATCTAACCTATATAAGATATTCCTTTTTCCATCTAAGTAATAACATCAATATAATCTAACCTATATAAGATATTCCTTTTTCCATCTAAGTAATAAGAAAATATATAACTATGAAAAGTATTTTCTATATTATTTTGCTGAAAATTGGAGGAGCCTTTAGTCAACATGTTGATGGAACCAAATTATTGGTTTGGTTTCACCGAGGACAGGCTAATAGATCTGAATGGTTTGGTCTTATTGATTTTTGCAAGTACTACACCAATAACACACAATGTGAAAATTAAATAAGATTGAATAATTGTTTCGATTCCGTTAGTCTATCTTCGACAGATGAAGAGAGAAAATGAGAGGAGAGGAGAGGAGAAGGAAGAGAGAAGACATGTTTTTCACAGTTTTTCTTAGAAATAAATCAAGGATTCAATTTCAAGAAATATCTAGAGAGGAAAAAACGTGCCGTGCTGTGACTAATACGTCTTGACTTTGGTCTCGTGCTGTGCCGTGACCAAATTAATTTTTCACGTACCGTGCCGTGACCAAAATGTCAAGGTTGATCTCGGCACACGAATGGTCACGCCACGTGAGTCATGCTGTGTCCAAACTTTCCGTGATCAAACGTGACTCGCGCAACCATTTGATCATAATTTAGGTTAGTTTATTCAAGATTCACCATTCGGTCAAGATCTAACGGTCCTAATTACACGTGACTCGCGTAACCATTTGATCATAATTTAGGTTAGTTTATTCAAGATTCACCATTCGGTCAAGATCTAACGGTCCTAATTACACGTGACTCGCATGACACGTGTCGTGTCATGCCGTGACTAGATCTTTCGCGTAACATGCCGTGTTTTGCCAAATTTTCTAAATATGATCACGACACGCGAATAGTCATAGCACGTATGTTCTGCCGTTCCGTGACGGAGTCAACTCCACCGTACCATTTTTTCCACTCAAGAATTATTCCAATGTGATCAAATCATTAGTTCGGATCTAACTTCCGATAAAAAAAAAATCATCTTATTTTCAATATTTAAATTTAAAATTTCCAAACATAAAAAAAATACTTTTTTTTTTTTTTGGCATCATTCATGACCCGTAGGTCTTACAGTATTATACTTTCCACACAGATTCCTAAATCATCCAGGCTAAGATTAAGTTCCTGCTCCTGCCTATCCCAGCCAAGAACTCTCCCAAATTCGCGAGTGAGTGCGCCATCTGTAATTTCGGATCCTCTCTGCAACAGTATTTACATACATTGATACTCTTCCCATGCTTCACTCAATATCGTGAGTCCGGCTACTATAACACTAGTGTTATTTCAAATTAAATAACACCACATCTTAAACCATTGGATCTGCTTTAATATTCGTGCACAAGATATTTATATTCGTGCACTAGTGTCTTGCACGAATATTAAAGCAGATCCAATGGTTTAAGATGTGGTGTTATTTAATTTGAAATAACACTAGTGTTATAGTAGCCGGACTCCAATATCGTGATAGATCAAATATAATAATCATAAAAAGTGTAAAAAAAAAAACATGTCAGGGGTATTGTTTTTCATCCAATCACAAATTCAGAATTTAGAACTGGTAAAGAAGTAGAGCAGGCTTTTGAGGTGCAAAGTCACGTGGTGACGCAGAGCAACAGAGCATGGTGGTTGGATTGGATTGGATGGAGGATGGAGCACATGTTATGTTATGTTATAAAAGTCATAACCTGATCATCAAATTTTACAAAACAAAGAGAAAGAGGCAAAGAAAGACAGTTTGTTGGATTAATGAAATACAATTCTAGATTGGGTGCTGGTGTAGTGGTGTGTATACATTTTGTCAACTGATGGATGGATCATTCATTCGATCCAATAATGTAATTGTAAATTAATAATAGCAGTAGAATGAAGTCACGTGCTCACATGCTCCCCTCTCTGTCTCTCTGTCTCTCTGGCGTTAGCCGTTAGCTAGGCAGCAGCTAGCACTAACACCGCTTTCGGGGCATGTCTCCAATGTGACGTGCTTGCATGACGACATATATATATATCCCATAAACAAACAATTTTGGACATGTAAACATTTAGGCTATATTTTACTGTCTCCAAGTAAATTTCTTACACCTAACTCTTAAGAGAGGGACTAATTTATATTTTAAAGTAAAATATAAAATAGATTTAAAATTTCATTAAAATAACTTATAAAACTTTAATTTTTTTTAACGCTTGACTTTGTACTAAATGAATTTGAAAAATTTTAAAACTTTCATGTACACGTATCACTCGTAAAGTAGTTGAATTTCAACAGTTTGGATTCGTTGTACGAAGTCAATTCAACGAGTTGTTCGGTATGGAGGGATGTGTGTGTTGTGCTCATGATTGGTCAACACGGTTGTTCGGCAGAATCATGACCAACACCGTTGCTCATGATTTAAATTTAGTCCCTCCATTTCTGACAGTTTGGTCATCATCTATGATGAGCACAACACACGCTAATTTTACTCATGATTTTGCTTGATTTAAGTACTGTAAGGATTTTGATACCGGCTGTTTGGTATCCTACCATAAAACTCCTTTGATGATTTCAATAAGAAATCGGTGGAATATGTCCATTTTTATGAAAAAGAAAAAATATTACTTTATATTTAAATTGTCAAATAAATAGTAAAATTAGAACAGTAAGATAAAGTAAAGGCATGATAAGTTAAATCATTTTTTCAAACGGATTAACTTAATCTATACTTACTTTGTTTGTAGGGTCCATTGTCATAGACAAATATTCATTTTTTAACATCTTATATTTCTAGACAGATTAATTTACTCCACATTTAAACTGTCAAACAAATTATAAAATACGAAAAGTAATATGAAATAAAAATAATTATCTTTTTAAATTTAAATTTAAGTAGCAGTAAACTTGATCTTAGGTTCCTATCGAAGATTATGGATCCTCCGAGTTAACTCAAATTTTGAGTTTAGATCCAGAGCATCTGATTAAAATCTGAGCCAATCCGGTTCGAGATGGAATACACGGGTTCCTTTTATTAATATTCATCCTAAAAATTGATCGAACAGTCTGGATCTAAACTAAAAAAATTGAGTTAACTCAAGTTATATGAATTCAAATCTATATCCTCTGAGGTAACAAAATATTTCTATTTAGATCACGGCCATCTGATAGGAATCCAGGCTAGTCCGGTCTAAGGTGGAATTCACATAGCCGCTTTAATAGTCATGTAGATTCTGATCGGACAAGCCAGATCCAAACATAAATATTGTGTTACCTTAGGTGATAAGAATTCATATGAATTCCGTATCTAGGCGCCACAAATTTGAATTTGAAGAGGTAGCATTGACTGGCTAGTGGCTAATGGGCTCGGATCTAGAGACAGCCAGACAAGAGGATGAATGAGATCTGAACCTGACATGGTGAGGATTGAATGCCTGGTCAACCCCTGACAGCTGTAATTAAGGATTGTGGACAATGAAATCAAACGAGATATTGATTATTGAGATTTGTACTATAAACTCTAATGAAGTTTAAAAAAATTACATTTGAGACTACAGTTGCACAATTTTGTGGTAAACAATAAAACAATCATCTCTAATGAAGTTTGTACTATAAATTCTTATTGGTCATGTTTGATTGTGGAGTAAGTGATGGATTAAATCCTCTATTCTACTTTTAAGGAACTAAACAAGAAGTAATATTTGAGTTAATCTGGAGTAAGTTACTCCACCTCTCTATGTACATCAACTTACTCCATCTGTGGTCGCGATTAGTGTAACATAATGTTTCTTGAGCTTTTCTCTCTTTTCTTGAGCTTACTCCACCAAGCTCCAACCAAACATGATTATCTTAATCTATCTTAGCTCGGAGTAAGCAATTTAATCTGGACTTTACTCCACAACCAAACATGACCATTAGAATTTCAAGCAACAAGCATGAGCGGATCAAGGATTTTTCTCAAAGGGGGCAAAAAAATAGCGAATTGGGTTCAAATCCATTAGCTAATCAGATAATAGATAAAAAAAAAAAAACAATGCTCTACATTTATAGTTTCCAACTTTCCATTGCTCTCATTTCTAATTTCTAATGCTCTGACTTCTAATTCTAATTACTAATCCGAATTCAAAGAATTTATTCTAATTTAACCCTAAATTTAATCTAAATTAAGATCATAATTCCAATGCCCTGATTTCTAATTTTGACCCCCTAGCTCTACTTACGTGCCCATGGCAGCAAACCAAATAAATTAGAAAAATGTATGAATCTTTTTGTAATATTTCATCATTGAATTATTGTCATATGCTGCGTTTTGATAAAAAAAAAAAAAATTTCAAATTATCATTTGTATTTTCTTTTGTTTTATTAAAATGAAATGAACTTTGGTAGTTATCTGTACATGCAAAACTTAATTATATATATTGTTATATTGTGTTTGTATGGTTAATAATAAGGCTTAATTACACAATTATTGGTTTCTCACATATATATGCTGGAAGAGAAGGCACTTAGTTGTCTGACATTAAGAGGCATGATTGATTAGGTGATAATTCATAATAAGTTGAGCATAACTGCCTCATATCATATGCAAATTAATTGTAAGTAGCCAGCTCAAAATACAACTGTATGGTATCATGGCTTTATTCTTAGAATTAGGTTGATTATGTAAATATAAGCAAAAGCAAAATATAAAGTGCTAAATTCTCATTTTTATAAAATTATAATTCATGTATGTAAGATTTCTGCTTAAATAACTTTTTTTTAATATCTTTTTTATATGATGGAGACTCGCAATTTTATCATCATATAGTGTTATCTTTTTTCATAATTACCTTTACTAAAAAAAAAAGAGCAACTAAATTATAGTTTAATGACTAATTTTAACAAATGGTAAAACTATTTGATGAGATATCTAGCATATTTAACAAATGATAAAAGAGGAGGGTTCAAATGCCTCCATTTTTCATGCCTCCACCATGCCTCCATATTTTAAAACTTTAATAACTCAAAATTTAAAACTTAAAATTCAAAATAAAACCGTTGGATATGGTCTACATCATTTAATCTATACACTTGTAAAAAATTATGATATTTCAATTTTATTTTGGTTGTCATCAAGAGCTTGTAAAAAACATACTAATGTGGACAATTTCTAGACGTTGATTTTTCAACTTATGGATTCACATAAAAACAAAATCGAAATGTGATAATTTTTTATGAGCACAGAGATAAAATGATGTAGATCATATCCAACGGTTTTATTTTGAATTTTAAGTTTTAAATTTTGAGTTATTAAAGTTTTAAAATATGGAGGCATGGTGGAGGCATGAAAAATGGAGGCATTTGAACCCTCCTCATGATAAAAATAGATTTATCCTTCTATTTATGCATGCATGCTTTAACTTCCGGCAAGTTTTATAAAGTAAGGTTCTGATGAGCAAAAATTTTATTTATATCATCTTTAAAAAAATAACTATTTATTAACCACTTTTTTTTTAAAAGAATATTTTTATTTATACCATCTGAGATTGTGATTAAAGGACATGTCTACTAATCCCTAAAGAGCTAATACTGTTAAATAATTAAGTTTTTATTGGAAAAATCTGATCCTAACACTATGTTAAGAGTGAAGGATTAAGAGCTTAAGAAGCGCTAAGGAACCGATGTTCGGTTGTCTTAATCTGTGGATGAAAGCTAAGGAAGCTAAAGAAATGGGTAGATGTGCCTTAAGGTCTGGACAGGAGATTAAGATCCGGGCAAAATGAGGCTAAAGGAGGTGATCTTAATCCGCGCTAAGGAACCAGTGTTCGACAGAATTAAGCGGCTAAAAAAGCTAAATGAAGCATATTAAGTCTTAAGAAAGCTTAATCTCTTGTTGCCGAACAATCCCTGTGAGATTGAGCTCATAACTATAAAGTTTTGTCTTTTGTACCAAGCTCTAAATTTTTTTGGTAAATAGACATATTGTGTTCAAACTTGTACTGATCCCTTTCTATTTTCAAAACAGATAATGATCTATAAATTTCAGCAAAACGGTTGTGGCGTAACCATCACGACGCATCTAGTTATATAAACAATTATAAAAATGTGTTGATTGTATTTAATTTGATTTCTTCCAAAGTTTAAATTACTTTAATATATTTTGTTCTCAAGCTTGAACGATAAGAAATAATAGTTTTGAGTTCAATAATAATCATAGCTAAAGACCATACTACATAGTCAAAATTGAAGAATTTGAATTATATGAGATAAAATAATGCACTTACAATTAATTATCTGCCCATTCAAATATAGTGATGAAATTTTTATTAATACCATATTCCCAAAAAAATAAACAAAAAAACCATCATTTTAGGAGATTTCCAAAATCACATTTGCGGCCCCAAAAACAGAGGGCCGCCAAATGGTGATCTGGACCCTGACAAATCAAATTAACCTCCGAATTTGAAGTGAGAAAAATAATAATTGTTTAATAATTTTCAGAATTATAAAAAAATAATTAATAATTTAAATATGTTAGAAAGAAAATTAAATAAAATAGATACAACATCTTATAATTTAGATGTATTATAAGGACTCCGAAACATTTTTCAGGTCGAATTTTTCCTGTTGTAAAAAAAATTAAACTATATCTTGGTGTGTTACTGGAAAAAATAAAAATACTTTGTATCTGAATTATTGATCCCGATTCAAAAGTCACTTCTAGTAAATATAGAAATTATTATGTTCTTTCTATTTTTAAAAATTATTAAACAATTATTATAAAACCCATCCGAATTTTGGGTATTTTGTGTTTTGTCAGGGTCCGCAACACTATTTGGCGGCCCTCTGTTTTTGGGGCCGCAGATTGGCTTAGCGGCCTGGGTAGTTTTGGAAATTCTTCAAAATCAGAGTGTTTTGGTTTATTTATTTTTTATTATGGTATAAATAAAAATTTCGGAATATAGTGTAAATAGCACAATTTGTGCATATCATATCACGCTATTTCTCATTCCATAAATTAAATCAATAGTTAATTTATGATTTATATGGCCAATCATGTCATTCTAATGCATGCTGTATTTTGTAAAACCTCATATATGAGATAGTGGAGATGTACATGAGACTTGGTTACTCAAAGATTTTTTTATTTTTATTTTTACTTTTTTTTGGATTCATTTAAGTATTTAAAAATTATTAAAATTGATAGTTAAATTTCGAATATAATTTAATATATGTACAAATACTTATTAGATCAAATCGAAAAAAACTAATTATATTTTCAAGAAACATATATATATCATATAGTATTGCATTTTCAGCTTGTTGTCTTTATCCTAGATGATTTTTTAATTCATTTTGAAATATTTAATTGATTAAAACTGATAGCTATATTGGAAATATTTTTAGATCACTTTGACAACCGACGGTTTTATTGTTTTTTAGGATGATTAAATAACTTTCATATGAATATTTATTCCATTTTATCTTGTCCATTTTTATTAGAAAGTAAGAAGTTGGTGAAAATGTGCACGTATTTCATTTATTAAAAAATAATTTAATTTGCCAGTCAATGATAGCTGTCTTTAACAAAAAAAAAAAAATTAAAACTAGAATAAACTAAAAATCACATGTTCTTTGCCTTTTTAAGTTATGCGCTTGGGCGTTACCAACACTTAAATATAAATTCTGAATAACAAATTCAATGTATTCATATATAGTAGTTGCATACACATATAATATCTATGTACTGGCTTTGTCATTGTAAGACCAGAAAGATAATTATAGTATATTGCAATCAATTAAATTTAGGATGGTTCATTTTTTTTGTTTTGTGTCTTTGTCATGCTTTTAACTTTTAATTTTTAATAACATAAAATTTAAAATTTATATGAAAAAAATAAATCATTGGTTATGATCTATAGTATTTTTACTACCCGCACTTCAAAATTATCATTTTTCATTTCTTTTATATAAATTAATATGTTGAAAAATCAACATCTATAAATTATCCACATCAATGTATTTTTATAATTTCTTGATAACAATGAAAATATAGTTCAAGTGTCATAATCGTTTAACGATTTTATTTTGATATTTATGTTTTTAATATAAAGTTATTAAAATTGTAAAAATAAAGTATAGTGGGGACAAAACAAATGAAGACATTCAAACCCTGCACTATTTTTTTTTTGGCCTATTAATTTTGTATAAGAAACTACAAAATTATATTTTTAGACATGTGTGCATGAGAACGTGATGCAAATTTGTTATTTGAAATGAAATGCTGCAACTAACATTGCTGAATTAATATTAACAAAAGAAATCGAAATATTGCAACTAACATCAATATTAAAAATTGAGTACCTTTTTTTAGTCAAGAAGAATGGAATAGTTAAAGAGGGTATGCATCACATTGCATAGAATTTTGTTTTGCTTTGTTTAGTAAATTAAATATATAAGATTGAACATTTTTTATTCAAATATTAGAATGTTGTTACATGTTGTGTTGAGCTGTCAAATGTCAATGTACCTCCCATTGACTCTGCCATCCAACCATTGCACGTTTTGTTTGTTTTCTCTTAATTCTTTATTCCTATTATCTATTGTTAGCAAGATTTAATTCAACATCACAGAGAAAAAAATAAATAAGGCCAACTGGTTATGTGCTTGTAGATATGCTATAGGGTTGGATAGAGATTCATTTTTAAAAGTGTTCGGTTTCGAATTTTAATCCATATACTTATTAATTTCAAACTGAGTTGGGTTCGGATCCGAATACCACATCTAATAGTGGATATTTCAGATCCAGTATTTCGGTTCCAGATAGATAACTCATAACTTGTTTGTAAATTATTGGGTCTGAACCGGATTCAGAGCAGGTACATGTTACAACTCACAAGCATTTGAATCTAATGATCTCTGAATGAAGTAAACTATAGAGAAATGAAATAATTCAGTATATATTTTACTGCTGTAGAATTAATTTGTTGAGAAATTATTATTGTAAGTGAAGTAAGCAAAACATGTAGTGCAAGTTAATTCTTTAAAATTACCGTTGTTTGTATTATTAGCGTTCATTTTAAGAAAGAATAAAAGGTCACTTCATTCAAAGACACAAAATATTTTATACAATATGTATAATTTATATCATTATCACATAAGGTATCAAGGTAGAATTTAGGCGAATACAAAGGATGTTACATGTTTACCTCATAATGGCCTAAATTTAAAACATAGAAAATGACAGGATTGAAAAAATAAATTTTGTAACATTTTTTGTGGAGGGGATTAGAAAAAATTAGTAGGTCACTGTTTTGAAAGAGATGTTAGGGTTAAAAGAGGCTTTAGCGTGCAATCACGACCAAGACATACCAACTATCATATCTAGGGTCTAATAGACTTATAGACTATATCTCTCTATTTTTCTTTTTTAAGAGTAAGGTGGCAACTTACTCGATTTTTATTAATAAGAAAAATATTTATAATTTAATGTAAACAACTATTTTATATCACAATAAGATAAAATAAAGATAAAACTATTTTTCATACACTTTTCTGGTAGTCCGATGAGCCCGACGCACTTTCTATTCTCAGCTAGAGAGACGGATCAACACATCAGACCCTCTCGCAGGCAATCTCTAATCTGACATTGAGGTTAGTAGTGGAACTAGAAAATAGAGATCGGAGGAACTGAAAAATCAAATATATTATAAATTTATTTTATAACAGGAGCTACAAGGTATTAATGCATATAAAATTTTAAAAATTTAATAGAACAAACTATAAAATTTTAATTTATGGGGGTGGCTTAGCCACCTTTACCCATCACTGTATTACGCCCCTGATTTAGGTCATCAACTCTCCCGTTGCGCGCAAAGGCCTCTCTGCTCCAACCTTTTCGCCGAACGCATCGCCTCTTAAATTATATCTCGCTATTTTCATATAATTGCAAATTTAAATGATCATAATCATAATAAAATTACAGTTCCAAGACTAATAACAACTCTAACGATAATAATAATAGAAAAATAATATTTTGTGGTTTTAAGAATTTTTGAGCCCCTTCAAATTTTCTTCTTTTTAACAAGTTTCAAAAAATTAATTTCTTAACATCTTATTTAATTTGCCATGCAATTTTCCATATGATTCACACATCACAAAAAAGGATAAAACCCCACCAATCCAATTATTTTTTTTCACCCTTTTCTCATAGCCTATCATAAAGCATGCAAATTTAATGCAATTAATTTATACCCAATTTCAAGGACAATTCTATTATAGCGGCGTTAATGATAATTTGGAGTTATGAATCAGCTGGAATTTTGTCAGTATTAGAATGAGTAGGTATTAAAGTTGCTGTTAAGCGGTCCATTTCACTAAAAGCATTAACTAAGCATATGGTTAATAAAGTAACATAGGAATTAGGAGACGCTCACAAGTGGTACTTAACAAGGACCTACATATTAACATATATTTATATATATATTTACTAGGATTAATTTCTCTCTTTTTTCTCTTTTAGCAAATCAATTACCTACTACCCACTATGATCAACCACACAATGACACAAATTTACATCACTAAATTCTACTAAAAAGAAAATCAAATTTATGTTTTCTCAATCATATCTCACAAATCAATAAAAAAAAAAGTTTCTACAATTTCTTGCCATCTGATTTGAATCCAACGGCTGAAATTGAACATGACAGTTTCTCTTCCAAAATCCTGACAACTTCAGCCATTGATGGTCTCATACTAGCACTCTCACTGATACACGACACAGCAACGGATACGAGCGCGATCGCTTCATCCCGATCAAAGTCTAATAATTTCTTATCTACCAAGCAATCGATCTCATCAACTACATTCTTCAATCTCGGGCGCAAAACGGCTGTCAAAAGCTGTTCTTTCTTGGCACAGAACGCCTCGATTCCGGTCAATATCTCGAGCAACAAAACCCCGAAACTGTAAACATCATTCTTCTTAGTAACGGTACCGGATCGAATATAATGCGGGTCAATGTACCCAGGTGAACCCGTTATCTGGTGCGCTGAGCGGGGTTGCACCATGGCTGAGAAACCCAATTTGGCCGACCCGAAATCACACAATTTGGCACCCATTTTTGAATCGAGTAATACGTTTGAGGCTTTTAAGTCGCCATGAATTATTTGGAGGTCGAGTTTTTCATGGAGGTATTCAAGAGCTCTAGCGACTTGGATTGCAACTGAAGCCCGGTTTTGCCAAGGGAGAACCGATCCGGTATTGTTTCGTAGCTTGTCATGTAGGTTCCCGTTCGGAGCAAATTCTAAAACTAGAACTCCTTCCTCTGTTTAAAAGAAGAAAACCAATTTTAGAATGAAGTTTTGATCTTTGGTTGTTTTGATAAACGAATTGGAGAAAAAAACAGAGCACTTCTATTACATGAAAGTTCAAATTCAATAATACCAACCTCTCTCTTCGCAGAATCCAAGCAGTCGAACAATATGCGGATGCCGGAGCCGTTTAAGCACATCGAGTTCCTGTTTGAAAATCCGATTTAGACGTTCGCTTCCTCTGTGAACTTTCACTGCAGCCAAATTGGATGCGGATCCGAGACAACCCGGAACCCGCGCAAGATACACGGTGCTAAACCCACCTTCTCCGACCACTGCCGAGGTGAACCCAACTGTCAGAGACTCTATCTCCTTCCAAGCAAATTGTCGCACCATGTCCTTATTGACTGGTTCATCTGAGACACGGACCTCTGGTGGGCCCAGGTCTTCCTCGTCAGAGGTGATGGTGGCACTTGTACAGCAGTAAGTCCGGTACCGGCCTAACATGGTACTGTACCGGGAACTCTGTTTTTGTTTGCAGTTGTTGGTACTGGTAGGCTGAGAAGGAGATTAGAGAGAGACAAGAACAGAGGATTGTGGAGACTTGGGGCAATATATATAAATGGTTACAGGTTGCTGGATTGATTAAAAATTGATTGGTTTGACAATTAATTAATTAATTAATTTGGGGACTAGTAGGGGTTTTGATTTTTGAAATTGAAATGGAGATTTAAAATCTTTTTGGGTTTCCATTTTTTCAAAAATTGGAGACACTCTTTCAAATGGAATTTTGTTGGTCCACCACGAAATAAAATATTTCATACTTTAATAAGAACCTAGGTATGTAACAACTTGTAATAAATTAATAATCCACGTTATAACTACTACTTTGAGGTGAATGATTCCTAAATATTATTATTTTAACTTAATAAACTTTATAAAAATAAAATTAAGAGAAAATAAAGGTTTTATTTAATTATCTGAATTTCAAAAGTATTACTATTAAGATGTTAAAAATTTGAAGACTTAGAAATGAAAAAAAGAGACGATACAAATATGATTTTAAATTTTAATTATCTATATTACTATATATCGTATAGTTTATTATATATTATGAAAAATTTTATGTCATTCACCATTATAATTAGATAAATATTATGAACTTTAATATTTTTTAATATTCTTTTTAATAAATAATAATATTACAAAACTGTTTTATGATACATTTTAATAATTTTATATAATTTAAGTAAGTTTTTCGTTCATATTCGTATTCAAATAATATTCAAATTATATTCGTATTCATTTAATATTCAATCCGTATTCGTATCTGTTTAATATTTAATCTATATCTGTATCCATGTGATATCTGATTCATATCCGTATAAAAAAAAGAAAAAAAAAAAAAACAGATATAGAGACATTAATTTTCAAAATGGTCTGAAATAACCAATAAAATGTCACAATTTCTCATGATTTTTGCATCCAAATCCGGCTACATCCAATACCTGACCAGTACTTAAATTATTTACTTATTCAATTTTTACTTTTACTGGATCCACCTCTGCTGCTCTTCCGAGAAAAGAGCAGGACCTTGCTCTTCCGATCTCAACCATTCAAAAATTTTCATTCACGCATCTCAATAATTTTTTTTTTTCATGCACAGATCTCAACAATTTTGAATGATTGAGATCGGAAGAGCAGGATGCTGCTCTTCTCTCGAAAAAAGCAGCAGAGGCCAATCCACTTTTACCAAGAACATCATCATCTGATGCATTGCATCTGGAAGCGAGTTGACCCAATGAACCTTGGTTACATAAAAAGTTAATTTTTTTTAAAAATCATAAAGCTCCTTTTAATCTATTCTAAAAATTCCTTTTGTATTATATAATAAAAGAGTACAAAAGCTGATCTTGGTTTTCAAAAAAAAGGAAAGAAAGAAAGAAAAAAGAATAAGAATCTGATTCTTGGAGTACTTTGCTTTGAGATATGAGGCACAGTATTGAGACCTCATAATCCAAGATAAATATCAACCGTCTGATCAACATACAGATAAATATGTAAAAATCTGATAATTTTGAGATTTGAAATGAACGATTAAGATGCTGCTTTTATGAAGTCGGCAGTGTACCTTTTTTTTTTGGGTTAATTTTCTATTTTTCTCCGAAACTTCTCCCGTTTCTTATTATATCTGATATACTCCTTAATTATGTTTATCTTTTTCTATTTACCCATAAATTTAATTATCCACAATTAAGTATACTCTGAATTTATTGTTTCCCATTATACCTTTGGTGTTGGTTTCTTTCGTACATTGATATTCATAGTGAATTGAGACTGTCCCATTTGTGCATTAAATTCACCCAACCTACACAAGTATAGAATTAAGCAAACCTAATGCTTAGAAAGAAAACAAATTCGTAAGAAGAAATTAGAAAGATATGATATCTTGGAACACAAATTTGTAACCAAGAAAACAATAATCATATAGGTGATGAATGCAATTTGCCATGGAGTTCTTCAATCAAGTAATACAATTAAGTTTCTTCATAAAATTATGTCTCTTTTTTTTTCTTATATTTCTCGCATCTCCGTAGAAACTCTATTATTCTAAGAATCTTTACGGATCTTTTCTATCTTATATTACTACTATATATTTTCAGTAGATAACAGTGCTTCATCGAATTTCCAACAATTATCAAATAAGTGGTATATTAAGATTTAAGACACAAAGGATGAACCCTAATATGTCTAAAAGTGAATTCTAAACTAGCACAAGATTAAATAACAACTCTCAGATAAGTTGTTATATTGCCTTAATTAATTAGGGTTTTTTTGACATTGCCTTAACGTCAGGGCGGATCCAGTAAAGATTAGAGGGGCAGTCGTTCCAACTAGTTTTTTATGAAAATTTACAGGTCCGGACTAACTTTGCCTCCTCCCTTCTGAAATGCTATTTGTCTCTCTCAAAAGCCCACCAAGCACTAGCCAAAGAGCATTGTTAAAAAATTAAGTTAATACCATTTTTTCTCCAAATTTCTTCAAATTTGTACAAATTAAGTAAATCTGGTAATTAGAGTTAGAACTCTAATTTACTTGAATTTTTCAAATTAGCTAAATCCTAATTTAGCTAATGAATTTGAACCCGATTCACCATTTACCCATTTACTTTCCGCCCCTACCTAAGGCTTTAGATTGTATGTTCAGATCAAATTACCTTCATATTCAAGTTACTTAGCATTTGATCGGTTGAGTTTATATTGGTTTATGATTCAAATTATATGTTTTTAGAATTCATTTAGTTTACCTTGGTTTTCTTGTTAAAAAAAAAGTTAGAGTTAAAAGAGTTTATATTGCATTATATTCTTAGGTTCCAATTTATTATGTTCAGGTATAATTGTTCAATGTATTAATTAGTAAAAAAACTCATTAACTAGACAATTATTTAATACAAATTATTGTATAATATATTAACTCCCATGTAAAAGAACTCACAAAAATCCAAACGACCAATTTCTAAATATCTAGAAGAAACTAAGAATATATAGTTGGAATAGTGAATATGCTGACTAAAAACAGTTGCCAAATGGGAAAGAGATTTTAAAATAGTGGGGGAATAAGTTAATTCACTATTCCAGTCAATATTGAATAGTGAATTAGTGGTGTACCAAATACTGACTATTTTTTATTATTTTTATTGTATTATAATTGTTCTCATAATAAAAGTATTACCATTATCATAGTTGTTATCATTATAATTATATTAGTTATTATTATCATCATTCGTATCATGATCATGATAATCTTATTTATTATTATCTCTCCTCTTATATTAAGCACACATAGATGTTTTGATCCGATAACATCTGTGATTTAATTCGCTGTATTTTAAACGGTTAAGATAAAAAAAAATCTACAATCGTAATTTTATGTGGCAATGTATTGATACTTATTGTGTTGAAGTCTGTATTTAGTTCTTTGAACACTCGCTACATTTTCTCCTTACAATTTCTTCATATGAATGTTACCATAAAAACAATTAATTGATAACATTTCTTTCTTTCTTTTTATGTTATTGATTACAACAAAACAATAAAGTAATTAACATGTTTGCTCACTAAATATTGATTACCTTCCTATCAAATGGAGAGGTAAAGACAAATTAATTCATTTCATTGTTGAATAAAGAGAATTATAAAAAGACAAATATGGTTAACAATGAAAATATTTGGTCTGATTTGCTTCTATTTTTTGTATTTTCTGTTTGAATTTTGAACCAGTAGCAAAGTAAGATAATAGTTATCTAGTAATCATATTAATAATAATAATATTTTCATCATCATTACTTCTTCTTGTTGTTGTTATTAATAACAATACAATATTATTATTGTTATTATTATTTTTATCATCATCATCATCATGATCACCTTTTCAAATAGTATAAAAATAACTTCAATCCCAATAATCTTATGATTTATCCATCCATATTATTGTTTTTATTATTCAAAAAGTACTATATATTCTAACATTATTCTATAATTCGCCAAACAAGCTTGGACATATTAAATTTTTTATATGCTTTTCCTTATTGTTTATTTTCTTTAAATATGCCTCTAATTTCAAAAACGAAGAATAATTTGTTTGAATATTTTTCTTAGATGATCAATGGGATATATATGTTATACATATGACACATATTTTAGAAGAGTTCACAAAGGACATTTTAAGGATTTAAAATTAGGGGTGAAAACTGATCGGATACGGAGCGGGTAGTGGTAAAACCATACGGATACGGATCAAATATTAGACGGATACAAATACGGATACGCCAGATCAGACATTTATTAAAAATATATAAATATTATTAAAAAAATATCAAATTTCATATATTTATTTAATTATAATGATGAATAACATAATTTTTTTCATAATATATATTAAAATATACGGTATATATCTACTATTCGGATACGAATAATTGAAACATAAAATCATACCAGTATCCGTATCTATACAGATATTTGAATATTAGATATCCATATATAATTTTTAGAATACAGGTAGAATATACATAGGATATTATCCACTCCGTTTTCAACACTATTTAAAATACATAAAGAAAAAAAAGAAATGTGCTATGCATGCTTAAAAAAAAGGTAAAAGGTCAGAAATTTGATAGGTCTATATTTTTTTTGAGATGAAAGGGCAATTTAACTTATTTGATAGGTCAATAGTTAAACTTAGGGGACACTGAAGGCATGACAGGTGACAGGTGCACTTTACCTCAGTTGATGCAGTTTCCAAATATTTCTAGTCAATTCTTCAAAATAAATTCATGTTTGTTTTTTATGGCTCAAGCAAAACATGGAGTAGAAGGAAAACATTTTTAGTTGTGTTTCACACTTAGTTAAGAAAAAACCTTGCTTTAATTATTCTAGTTCTTGTCATGATACCAACTTTTCAACATTATAAAATTATCAGAGTTTACTATATATGCAGCGTTCGACGTGACACACTATCTAAGCTATAATGTATTGTAGCATGTCTAAAGTTTGTCTATATATGTATAGAATTTGGCTAATATGTTACGGGTAGCATAGAGGGTCTCCGTGCTACGGCTCAATATTTGAATTTTTAAAATTCTAACGGTCAATCCGAACCGTTCAATATGATCTCCATATGAATATGTACTTGCAAACCAAATTTTACATTTTTTTTAGAATTTTTTTACTATTCTTTTAGATAGGTAGAAAATCACTTGATCTAAAAATTATGTACCATTCAGATCAAGTGTTTTTCTACCTATCTAAAAGAATAGTAAAAAAATTCTAAAAAAATATAAAATTTGGTTTGCAAGTACATATTCATATGGGGATCATGTTTACAGTTCGGATCGACCGTTACGATTTTGAAAACTCAAATATTGAGCCATAGCACGGAGGCCCTCTATGCTATGCATAACACCGTAGCCATCTCATATATATATGTATATAGGTTGGCTAATATCAAAATGTTTGTTTCGGAGTTGTGGTGCAACCAATTGATTTTCCGATTTTTAAAGTCCAAACGGTCGATCCAAACCGTTAGATGTGATCTCTATATTAAAATGTGCTTGGAAACCAAATTTTACATTTTTGGAAATCTTTTTACTATTTATTAAGTCAGTTTTAAAATTGCTGATTTTAATAAACAGTGAAAAAAATTTGGATCATTGAAAATAAAGATTTTAAAACTGACTTAATAAATAGTAAAAAAATTCAAAAAAATATAAAATTTGGTCTCCAAGCACATTTTAATATATATTGAATATTGAACGGTTCGGATCAACTGTTTGAATTTTGAAAATGTAAAACTCGAAACATTTGTTCCACGGCCTAGAAACAAACGTTTTGATATTAGCCAACCTCTGTATATATATATACACATATACATATCCAAATTAATACACTAAGCAAATTTTCTCACTCAGCAAAAAATCTCATCCGAGTCCTTAATTAAACAAATCATCTACGAGTAACACCTTCACATAAATTAAGACATCCTTCATAGAAATAGTAGTAGTTGTAGTGTGTGTGTACACACTATGTACAAGTTCAGGCTTTTTGGTCAACCAATGGTTTTTAATCTGTAAAATATTTGTTTTTTCTCTTTGGTGTCAGGAAATTAAGAAGTTATTAAAGCCAGAAGCAGAACTATAAAATTGAGATTGTAGTAGCTGAAAAATTAAATGTAGTATAATTTCATTTTATAAGAGGGTCAAAAGATATTAATGCATATAAAAAAATACAAAATTTAATGGACCAAATTACAAAATTTTCAGTTTATAGAGAGGGGCCTAGAAGGCTAGAACCCTTTCCCCCACCATCACCTTCTGCCCAAGCTGAATTTTTTTTATTTCGGTCACCATAAGTTATGAAATTCTTTCAATATTTCTTAGAGATTTAATTCAAAATCTTATATTTATTAAATAAAAAAGTTCAGAAAAAAAAAGCATATATGGAGAGACAAATAATTTCAATAGTATTTCTAAAACTACTGCATAATGGTCGTGAAGACTTTGAAAATTATATATATCTCTCAGCAGTTCACTGATAGGGGTGTTTATCGGGTCCGGTTTAATTGGTTTTAAACCGTACCGAGAGAGTTTGATTTAAACAGTTTGGTTTTTCCGGTTAAATGGATTGATTCGGTTCATTTTTTAAAACCAGTTTAATAGTTTTGTTTGGTTTAGAAACTTTAAAACTGGTCAGACCAACCGACCGAAATTTTCAAACCCATATCCCGTCCTAACCAAATATTTAAAAAATAAATAAATAATTACGACATGATGTATATTGCTTGGTTTAAACCGAACCAAAAAAAAAAATTAAAATTCATCTTTTAAATAATTCAAAAAATTAACAAAAAAGTTTATTTTAATGATTAATATCTTATCTCGGTTCAACTCAGTTCGGTTTGATTTTTGAAAACCAAATAAAACTTTAGTTTGTCTATCTTAATTCGGTTTGGACTGAACCAAACCGATGAACACCTCTAGGGACTGAGTTGTAAACTTTAATTTAAAAAAAAAAAGAACATGTAAGTGATGTGCATGCTTTTTTGAAAAGAAACTTTAATCTGCTAAAGTTGATTATTAATGACTATCTAGATGATATAATGACAGAGCTATTTTGGTAGCTAGAGTTAAAAGAGAAAATGAAATGAATAAAAAACGTGACAAAATATAATGTAGAGAATCTCTAAAATTATGGAGGGCATTAATAAAAAGGGAAAATAATTTGGTAGAGCAGAAAGTGCCAAATGTGTGATGAAATGAACTTGTCTTGTGCTTAATTTGGTCATTGTAGAAATGATTGGTTGGAAGGATGTCTTCTTCTAAGTTCCAATCACACATAAATGCATAATCATATCAGGAGATCAAATTCATGGGTCACAGTTCAAGTTTGTGGTCTTCTCATAGATAATAGATTGTGACATTTTAACACAATAGAGGTCTAAGTTTTTGTCTAATCCATCGTACTATATTTCTTCGGATTTTCTGTGGCATACATGATCCAGATCTGTTGTTATTTTAGTAGAAATAGCCACAGTCACAAGATTCGAGTTTAATTCGCGAATTAAACGTTTTTCTGGTGATGGCGAACCGAACGCCGAATTATTCGGTTGACCGAACTTTGATCGAATTATTCGTGAATTTTACAAATTATTGGTGGATAATTCGCAATTTTTTTTTCTTTGCTCCCTTGTGGGACTGAGATCTCCATCCAGATAATTCCGAATCATTCCCGAATTATATCCAAATTATTCCCGAATCATGAATTTTTGCCCCCGAACTGAACCCGGATAATTCATTTTTCATTATGGAAATAGTAGGACTCCGGTTTTAGAGAGAGAAAAAGAAAAAAATCGATGAGAGAGAGAAAGAGAGGAGGGGAAAAATAGAACCATGCTATTTTAAATATCTTAATACAATATTTACTGTAGCTATCAGCAAGACCAACAAATTATTCGTTTTTAGCGTCTTCTCAAATGAACAGAGAATTAAATATATTCTCGAATTATATTCAAGTTCTTCTCAAATTATTCTCATAATTTATTTTCTTTTATTAAAACTTTAAACATTTGTTGCATTATAAAATCAATTATTTTCAAATTGTAACCTTATTAAACTCATTTAATATGAATCGTGAATTTTACATCTCACCAAATTCCGAACTTTTAAATTGTCACTATTGTTAATGTTATGCTAGCAATAGAAATTTATGCTCTTCCATATATGAAGCTCAATATTATATAGCAATGTCAAAATTATGTAGCTCTCTTGATTTGATTTATCTTTCTTTTTCAACAACAATATCAATGAACAAATAATGTAGTTTTATTAATTGAAGAGTGCACATTAATTGTAGTAGGATAATATTATGGTAGTAAAATTGACATTAACACTTTAATTAGTTGTTAGTTGTTACTAAATTGAATTGCATAGAATATTTTTTAATTTATATTAATTTTGATGAACTTTTAATTTGTTACCAAATAATATTTATGGACTTCAACCACCAAATTAGCGCCAAGAAATAATTATCATATTGTTATATTAATAGTGCATAAAAAAGTAGCTGATAATAATACTAGAAAGATAATTAAGAGCATAGTCACAAGATTCGCGAATCGCGAATAATTTGTTTTTTTGTGATAACGAACCGAACGTCGAATTATTCAGTTGACCGAACTTAACCGAATTTTTCCCAAACTTCTTTTTTTGCTCCCTAGTGGGACTGAGACCTCCAGTTCGGATAATTCCGAATTATTCTCGAATAATGAATTTTTAACTCTGCCGAATCGAACCCGAATATTCATTTGTCACTGTGATTAAGAGATGGCTTAGCATCATGCTACACAAATAGCTATTGAAAGAGTTGCATAGAAGATCCGAATTTGAAATTGTGACTCAAATCTAGGGGGCCACCTATCCCCTTCGTATTAAATCTTTCACTGTTCAAAACCAACCGACTATACTTTCTATTTTGTACCATATTTCCAAGAGGAAGGAGCTGAGAAAATTTGTAAATTGTGGGATTCGGATTAGGTTTGTGTGCATGCATGGTTTTTAATATTATTTTAAAATTTTCAAAAGAAGAACAAAGGTACTAATTTGAAACCGTGTTGTTCCTTGTCTAGGCATGAAAATGTTTTGTTTAAAATATAAAAATGGGTCTTGGAAGCTTCTTGGAGCCGACGATGTGCGAACAAATTAAATTTTAATTTGATCAAAATTTGGTTGTCTGATAACTTGAGAAAAGACAGGAATTTGAGTTGCTAATTTTTTTTGACACAAATTATTCACATGGAGATAAAAAAATGATAGACTTATCTATAATATAGATAATGCTCCCTACCCAACTAGAACTGGCAAAAAAGTTGTGGCTCGATTGTGACTCATAGCTGATTTGTTCGCTATAATAACTTGTTCGTTACTAAACCGAGCTGGAGTCTAGCTCTTTCGCCACTAGTTCGGTTCAGAATTAACGAGTTCAAACTGAGGCCTAGCTCGCTCGCCAGTTCGCGAGCTAGCTCTAGGCATTAATTTGTGTGCATTTTATACTGTCCGGCTCGGTCCAAAAAATTTGTAGAATTTAATTTTTTCTTAAAACAAAGTCCAGCCAGACCCAACTCGAGCTAGCTCGATCCAGCTCGTAACAATTTCAGCTCATACCTCTAAATTCAGCTCGCTCGTGATTCGGACGAGCCAGCTCGTTGCCACCCTTACACAACCAATAAAAAAGACAGCGACAGTGCTAAATTAAAAAAAAAAGTGCATGAAATTTTTCCTGTCTATTTTTTAGTAATGCCATAATAAATAAATAATTTTTTTTTTGACAATTATGACCGTATGTAGTTTTAAGAATGAAAATAATTTCCAATATAATATGCTAACGTAATAATTACTGTATTATAAAGGAATTGCATTTAAAAAAAACATTAATTACAAAAATTTGGAAAACACAACCAAATTCTTGAGCTCCTTTTATTTTATGAACACTTGAGCTATTTTAACTAAGAAAAATTTAGTGAGACTGAATACTTATTGTTCAAAATATTTATATTTACATTGAAAAACTCATATGATTTAAAAATAGTATTAAATGAAAAATTGGCAGCAGTGTGCTCCACCTCCATTTTTCACCTTGACTGATTTCCTAACATACTGGTAATTAAGTATTTATTCTGACACCGTGACAACTAAGTACTAACACATATACCACCCCAGTAGCGCAATTTTTTTTAAGAAATTAAAAAGTCGTTATTGATAGGAGTGCCAACGGGTACGGTCAGGGTCGCATGAAACATTTTCGTATCTGTACCCATTATAAATTGTCTTTATCCGTATTCTATCTTTATCCGTTATGTTTGTTGGATAATTAAATGGTAGCGGATAAATTACAACTAGTAATGCTAATATAATAATTTTTTTATTATTTACTATATAAAATATTAAAATACATTCATTTCACACATTTATTGTAAAAAATCTGAACCCCCTTTATCCTTCTTTCCCCTCTTTTATTATTATTTTTTTAAATATGTAGCTAGTGTGGCGTACAACTGTAACTAACCATATTTTTGAAAGAAAAAAAAACCAACAATCTTTGGCAAAATAATTTTTTAATTTCTAAAAGAAATTGTCAGTAGCAGCCACCAATGAGAAAAATAAACTAGAATTCTATGAACTCTCCTTATGAATTAAACAAATTTATGAGAATTTGGTTCTGATGAGAATAGAAAACACAGTATAACTTAATGAATTCTTGCCATGTATATAATACAACCAAACTCACCAATTTAATCAGCAATCATTTAAATGAGTGCAGTGATTAGTGATTAGTGATTAGATCTAATCATTTGTCCTTGCAGTGCTGGCTAGTACTATATACGGATTGTGATTCTGGCACTGTACTCAGATTTGCTGTTGGCACTGTCGGCAGGCGGTGCTGCAATTCCTGACACGTGTCCATGCTGGTCAAGCTTCATAGGAGCAATATATTCCTACAAATATGGATTTGGAGAATTAAAAATATGGATTTGGAGAAGGCAAAATTTCAAAGCAGTGATGTATAAAACGTCTGTTTAGTTTAATTAATCCATCGATTAGTTGTTGGTGGTGATCAAACTGTTACGGATTTTTTCAACTAATTGGCTGACTATTTCTATTTATGGCCGATTATTTCCGATTATTCGTTTAGCGGTAAATTTCAAATAAAAAAAAAAGAAAATTTCAAAAAGAGGGGGGAGGCTTGTTTCCCATATAATGAAATTGTTAAAGGTTAAAACTAAGAATTTGTTTTAATATATTTGACTATTACAAACAATCTAAATTTATTACTAATTTTGAAGATGTATAATGAATTTATAGCTCGTTAAGTAAATTAATATCAACGATTCAAATTTATTATTTAAAATAAATTTTAATATTTGCTTTAGCCTAATTAGCTAATGCATCCATGATGTCAAGCTCGCCATATCTTTACTCAAAAATAATCAAGAGACACACCCAAGAATATTTAGAAACAATATTCTTTAATTTTATATAAGAAGATATTGTACTGATGATTTTTATATTTAGAAACCAGTTTTGAACTGATGCCTTGAATCATGCTGCTTCAATTGCAAATCCAGCCCGGCCCATAAATGTTTTCAGTAGGCCTACTAATTGGATAAACGGGCCGAACAATTTGGACAAACTCATATCCGAATAGGACCTGAAACTCGGCCCGTACTCAAAATTATATTTGTATGAACGGTCCGAGGCCGAGTTTGAACATATTAAGATATCAAACTTCAAATTACTAAAAGCAAATTTTAAACATAATATTAATATTTTTTCATTATAAAATACACTCTACTATAATCTTAGTGTGTGAAATTATCCTAAATACATTACAACTACAGTCCAAATAACTGTTGAAATACAAAAATATTATATTACAAAAGTTAGAAAATACTAGGTTTAAATTCAAAACTAAAATAACACCAAATAAATAGGGATCGACTAACAGTCCCCCCCATTCAGTCCCCTAAACGTCCCCCTAACTGTCAAAGTACAACTGTCAGTCCACCATTCAACATACATTAATTCAGTCCCAAAATGGAAAGTATAAATACCTAAGATATGAAGTATTCATATATAATTCATCAAGTATTCATACCTAAAATATCAAGTATTAATTCACATACGGACTGGGGACCATTACTTTTCGGGGACAGTAACTGTCAGACTGCATTGGAGACCACACCCAAAAAGTCACGTGGATCACACCACCAGTCCCCCATTCATTGATTAAATTAATTCACATACAAAATGGAAAGTATGAATACCTAAGATATCAAGTATTCATATATAATTCATCAAGTATTCATACCTAAGATATCAAGTATGTACTCTAAAAACTGGACACAATACTACCCATCTTTTACACGTTTTTCAAGGTAGTTTTTTTTTCTCCATTCATTCTAACCAATTTTTGGGACGATCTATGAGGAATTTTGCAAATCTAAAAACACGAACGTTTTCTATTTTTTTTTTCTCTTTCAAATGAGATCCATGATGACATACTTTTACACGTTTTTCAAGGTATCAAATATTCAAATATGGAAAGTATTCATACAAAATGGGAAGTATTCATACCTAACATATCAAATATTTATATATAATTCATCAAGTATTCATACTTAAGATATCAAGTATTTAATCCAAAAAACTGGACTCAAATATGGAAAGTATTCATACAAAATGGAAAGTATGAATACCTAAGATATCAAGTATTCATATATAATTCATCAAGTATTCATACTTATGATATCAAGTATTTCAAGAAAAAAACTGGACTCAACTTTTACACGTTTTACACGTTTTTCAAGGTGGTTCAATGATTGAAAAAGTTAGTTATAATGGGGGGGACGTTTAGGGGACTGGAGTGGTGGACTACATCTTTACTCAAATAAATAAACAACAATTATATATTAAAAAACACCAGTTTCAACAGATGAAAATGAATCAGTGCATCACTCATCTAATTTGTAACTCACAAACCAAGTGGGATTGGAAACAATATGGGCCGAAATAGCAAATGGATCCATTTGCTATTTCGGCCCATATTGTTTCCAATCCCACTTGGCAAGCCCGCATTTGAATTTGGTGAGATCAAGTAAAACTCGAAACGGCTCTGCCATTGCCAGCGACACCTCAGCAAGGCGTTTAGATCCCCTAAAGTAACCCAATTTTTTTATTTTATATCCTGACCGTCCAATTTAAATCCAGCAATCCGGCCTGAGGTGAAGCACACCGGGGCCCTTTTATCTGACGGTCCAGATCTAAACTAAAAAGTTGGATTACTTTAGGAGATCCGACCTAGTCAGTGCTTTAGTCCTGTGTTCATATCCTCTGAAGTAACATAATATTTATGTTAGATCCTGACCGTCCGATCAAAACTCTAGCTAATCTTGCCCAAGATATATTTGCACGATCTGGATCTAAATGGAAATAATATGTTACCTCAGGTGATATGAATTCTTCCGCACGGCGTCAGCGTGTCTATCTCCTTGCCCCGTCGATTACCATAAAACCTCACTTACGTACTGAGAAAGAGCATCGACACGAAACCAGTAACAATCAGCAATGAATCGTCTCGCGCGCTTCTTCTCCCGACCCGATAACCCGGTTGTGGCCGCGACCCGTTTGATCGGTGGCTGGAGGAGGGGGTTTTGCGATGAACCGGGTGGCAGAGAGGCGCTAAATTATGACGTAGTTATTGTCGGAGCGGGTCCTGCTGGGTTATCTGCTGCGATCCGATTGAAGCAGATTTGCCAAGAGAAAAACACTCATCTCTCCGTTTGTGTCCTCGAGAAAGGCTCTGAAGTTGGTAATTTTTTTGTTTGCACATTATTTAGGGAATGAGAAATTGATTTATGTTTAATTTATGAATAGTTCTGTTCAAATTGTGCACTTAGTACCAATTAAATAGTAACAACCATAGTGACAAATGAATTATTCGGGTTCGGTTGGTTCGGGGTCAAAAGTTCCGTGATTCGAGAATAATCCGGGTATAATTCAGGAATGTTTTGGAATTATCCGGACCGGAGATCTCAGTATCTCAGTCCCACAAGGAAGCAAAAATAAAAAAAATTCGGCAAAACTTGGGGAAAAATTCGAGAATAATTCGTAAAATTTGGGAAAAATTCGTAAAATTCGTGAATAATTCGGTCAAAGTTCGGTCAACCGAATAATTCGGCGTTCGGTCGTCATCACAAAAAAAAAAAAATTCGTGAATAATTCACGAATCTTGTGACTATGGTAACAACAATAAAGTTATATTTTGTTTCCTTACTGGATGTGGCATTACACCTTTCTCTCTGTTTTTTTCTTTTTCGATATAGGTGCTCATATATTGTCAGGAAATGTTTTTGAGCCACGAGCATTAAATGAGTTGATTCCAAACTGGAGGCAAGAGGGGGTACGTCTGGATTTGTATTTCTCATTTCTGGAACATTTGGTATTTTATTTTATTTCTATTTAAGCCTTAATTTTTGTAGGCCCCGATAGATGTGCCAGTCTCTGCTGATAAGTTTTGGTTTCTGACAAGGAGTAGAGCGCTGTCACTTCCTTCTCCCTTTAACAACAAAGGAAACTATGTAATAAGGTATGAGAACTTTATCTAGAAAGTATTTCAAATATCAAGAATTTGTGAAGTAGGTTGATTTGCTTCAATGATGGTAATTTGGTCAGATAATTCATAATTTTTGTACTTGATTTTGCAGTTTGAGTCAACTGGTTCGATGGATGGCAACAAAGGCTGAAGAATTAGGGGTTGAAATATATCCAGGTTTTGCTGCCGGTGAGGTACAATCAAATTATCAGACCAGATAATGTTTCAAAATGAAGTGAATTGGTGAGATATAAGATTTATCTTATATATAAAATTATTGAGCAGGTTTTATATGACGAAAATGAGGCGGTTGTTGGTGTGGCAACCAATGATATGGGAGTTGCTAAAGATGGCTCGAAGAAGGAGACGTTTCAACGAGGCGTTGAACTAAGAGGTGCATCTAACGAATTTGTAGTGCTTTTACAGATTCCCCCCTGAAGTATTGAATAATTACTTCTGAGCCAAATTGCTTGTATGTGCATGGTACAAGAATGCAAATGCCAAAAATTACCCCTTAACTAGTCTATTTCTTTAACTGCTCTTTTGATTTTGCAAGATTTTTTTTTTTTGTGGCCGTATATTGTTTTGTTACAGATTCTTTATTTTGTTCCACTCATGAAATTAATCTTATTGGTCAGTGAAATAAAAAAAATGATGATGCAGGAAGAATTACACTTCTAGCAGAGGGATGCCGGGGCTCATTATCTGAGGTTTGTTTGGAAGTAAAACATTACTACTATGTACTAGCCTAATTAATTATATTCACACTCCTTTTATCCTTTAACAGAAAATTATTAAGAAGTTTAATCTCCGGGAAAAAGGTCAAGGGCAACATCAGACATATGCTCTTGGGATAAAGGAGGTAACTTTATATATTTTATTTTTGTTTTTGATTTTGACTTTTCTCAGTTTTATGTTCATAAAGTAGTGTGGAAAAAAATGGATTTGGTTTACTTTTGTGCATGTTCACATTTTAGATTTTATGGCTATGTCACTTTTCCATTTCACATTTATAGATATGAATGTCATATTCTTGTATCGGACTGCGTTGTCACGCAAAATTATTACATGTTATGGATATGGCATAAACTTCCTTTTTTTTTAAAACACACAGGCGCAAATTGGATGTATTGCTTGTGTCAGTTATTTAATAATAATTCAACTAGCATATAAACTCAAAATGCACCAATTTGGACTCAGAAGTATGACATGATATGTTTACTAGGTCTGGGAAATTGAAGAAGGCAAGCATGAACCGGGCTCGGTGCTTCATACAATAGGTTGGCCTTTGGATTATAACACTTATGGGGGGTCTTTTCTATATCATATGGCTGATAGACAAGTACAACTCTTGACTCCTTAAATATTTACATCAATTCTGTGTAAATTTTTTGCAGATTTTTCATTGTCCTGTTTTGCTAAGTATGCATGATGTTTTCAGGTATCAATTGGATTAGTTGTGGCATTGAACTATCAGAACCCTTACTTGAGTCCTTATGATGAATTTCAGGTTTCTTTTCCCTGTTACTATCAGTTTTTTTATTGTCGATTTGTGAACTTAGCGAAAGTTTTGCAAATTACACCGTGGATCTACCAATCTTTGCAAAAAAGAACCTAGAATTTGTAGCATTGTGAAAATAGGAGTGAGAGCATATTATCCTTCAGTTATCTGACCATATGTGTAACCCATTTATATTTTCTTCTTTTTTGCTAATAATAATCTTATTTTCTGTACATTAAGTTCCTCCTTTTGTAACTTCTTGTACCTTAGTCTTTGTCACTTTCTCTACAGTTGTTACCCCAATGTCATGTTTAATTACATTAGAATCATTAGATATAGATAAAAAGTTAAAGCAATGGTTTTCTGGAAGTAATGGAAAGTGCATATATGTCCGTGAAATATAATTGAGAAAAGTCTGGAAATGGCACTTGAACTATTGCTGTTGGTTCAATTAGGCCCTTAAAACTTTCTCTTTTCTTCTCTTCTCGTTTTGTCTACTTACAATACTTTCTTTCATTGAAACAAAGTATTCATTCTCTATTTCAAAAAAACTTGCAATTTAGGAACAATTTATTCGCACATTTCACATTGTTTCTCACTACACGTCCTAAATAAATGATGCGAACATCAGGGGATGTATGCGAGACCAATTGATTCCATGAAATCACACAATAAGAAGTTCAGGAAGATGTAGTTGGAGGCTGGATTGCACCATTGTTTTTTTTTTCTTTAACTTATTCATCAAAAAGTCGAAAAAGAAATCGAAAGACCGGATAACTTCATAGACATGCTGTACTTTTTAAAACATCCTCCCAACAATCGCATCACTATTCTTGTTTGTTAGCTGTAAAAATATCATTTAAGTGTCAAAATCAAGAAAAATAAATTAAATGGGTTTCAAATTGAAGATATGTATAAACATAAAAAAGAAAGTTGGAAGAGGACACGACAATGGGTTTAGTTGTGGGAAAGAGGGAAGGTCCAATTTACCGTAGCTCATTTTATCACTAGCAAAACTAACTTCATTAGTTACTCTATTTTTTGGAAGGGAAGTATCATGGGAGGAAAGGAGTAGGGAGAAAAAATAATTTCTCTGTTTACTGCTAGGAGTGGCTGAACCAAATGAAAATCAGAAGTTTAGAAAGGCAAATGAACCAAATAAAAGTTGAAGGGTCTAATTGAACTAACTACAATAGTTCATTGCTATTTTCAGACTTTTCTCAAAATAATTCTACATACAATATGTTCGGTTAGATTATTCCTTGTCCATTGAAAGATAGGTTTGTTTGCAAAGCGCATGGACACCAGTTTGTTCTCCGAATTAGAATAAAAGTGGGTTTTTTGTTTTCAAAATATTTCTTTTCATAATACCCTTCATTTAATTTTTTTTTTTTTATGTATGAATTTCCAGAAATTCAAACATCATCCGGCTATTAGAAAACTATTGGAAGGTGGAAATGTGATCCAGTACGGTGCTCGTACACTAAATGAAGGTGGCTTTCAGGTAATCTATTGCTAGATTGTTGGTGTAATATAATTGAATTTGAGTGAGGCTATGGTACTATGCATAGCGCATAATGGTCCGTACTATGGATCAATATCTCCATTTTCAAAATCCAAATCTCCATATGAAAATGTTACTTATAGATCAAATTTTACATTTTTTTAGATTTTTTATTTATATTTTTAGATAGGTAGAAAATAACTTGATATAAAGATTGTAAATCATTCAAAAGTAGTGATATTTTACCTATCTAAAAATAAAGTACAAAAATTCTGAAAAATATAAAATTTAGTCTGCAAGTACATTTTCATATGCAAATTTGTTGAACGGTTCAGATCGACTATTTGGACTTTGAAAACAAAAATATTGATCCGTAGTACATACTAATCTGCACTATGCATAGTGCTATAGCCTCACTCATTGAATTGTATTACAAAATTGATTAGTCTATTTCTTTGATTGACAAAATTTGCAGTCAATACCAAATCCAGTTTTTCCGGGAGGAGCAGTTATCGGCTGCTCTGCTGGATTTATTAATGTGCCCAAAATTAAAGGAACACATACTGCCATGAAATCTGGTTAGTTTCTAATTACTACTTTGTTCAATCATTTGATAAATGCTCTGCTATGTTACCTTGAATTTATCATTTGTGCACTGTAGGTATGATAGCAGCAGAAGCAACATATAATGCTCTAGTTGAAGGGGCAAAAATGGAATTGTACTGGGAAAATCTTAAGAAATCATGGATCTGGGAAGAGCTCTATAAAGTCCGAAACTACCGACCGGTGAGCGATATGCAAGTAATATTATTTCTAATTTATCTACAGAATACCTAATTTACAGTATGCATATATGCAGGCTTTTGAATATGGACTTCTTACCGGCTTAGCTATGTCTGGATTGGAGCAGTAAGGTCTCATTTTATAAAAGAAGCAAGTTTTGTCTATTTTATTATAATTGTTGATATTTTTCAGTTTTTCTGGTTAGCTATATTTTCAAAGGAAGGCTACCGTTGACATTAAAGCACGGAAAGCCTGATCATGAAGCCACAGATGTAAGATTTCTGAATGCCTACAAGTCTATAACCTAACAATATTGTAGAAAGCAATTGAGTGAGGCTATGATACTATGTATAGCGCATATTGGTCCGTACTATGGATAAATATCTCTATTTTTAAAGTCTAAATAGTCGTACTGAACCGTTCAACATGATCTCCACATGAAAATGCACTTGTACATCAAATTTTACATTTTTTTGGAATTGTTTTACTATTTTCTTAGATATGTAAAAATCACTTTATCTAAAGATTTTAGACCATTCAAAAGTAGTGATTTTCTACCTCTCTAAAGAATTAGTAAAATAATTAAACATATAAAATTTGGTCTGCATGTACATTTTCATATGGAGATCATGTTGAGCGGTTCAAATCGACTGTTTGAACTTTGAAAACGAAGATATTGATCCATAGTATGGACCAATCCGTGCTATGCATAGTACCATAGCCTCACTCAAAGCATTTACAAACTTGCGCCCGAAAATGTTCCTCGCTCTTTTTTTATCCATCAGTGAGCGTGATAAGAGGGCTAGTTTGAGTATATGTTGATATTAGGAAGTCATTTTGTACGTATTTCCAATAGAAGTTCCACTTCAACATTCCTTTTAACTACCATAATGCACAGGTGGCAAGCAAGCATAAACATATTAATTATCCGAAGCCCGATGGTCAGATATCTTTTGATGTACCTACTTCATTATACAGGTTTGCACCTTCTTTATAAATTCTATTATGTTTAGAACTTGCTTCGTAATGTACTGCATAGGCCACTACAGCTTGTGGTTTTTATTTTTCATTTGGTATCTAACTGTAGCCAGTATAAATGAGATAAAGCCTCGACCTAATTCAATTAAGTCTCTGATGCTTCAATTCTTGCAAAATTCTTAATCCTTTAATCAAACTAAACTTGGTCCAAAATGTAGGTTGTTCGGAGATACAGCACCTGGTAGATAGTTGTTTCTACTTGCTAGATTTTTTTTTAGTGAGTGAGGCTATGGTACTATGCATAGCACATATTGGTCTGTACTATGGATCAATATCTCTATTTTGAAAGTCCAAACAATTGATCTAAAATATTCAAACTTGATTTCCATATGAAAATGTACTTGTAGATTAACTTTACATTTTTTACATTTTTTTTACTATTTTTTTTAGATAGATAGAAAATCACTTTATTAAAGATTCTAGACCATTCAAAAGTAGTCAATTTCTACCAATCTAAAAAATAGTAAAAAAATTCTAAAAAATGTAAACTTTAGTCTGCAAGTACATTTTCATATGGAGATCATGTTGAACAGTTTAGATCGATTGGTTGGACTTTGAAAACAGAAATATTGATCCATAGTAGGGACCAATCCGCACTATTAATAGTACCATAGCCTCACTCTTTTTTAATTGCTATTAATCTTGTTTAAAATCAGGAGCAACACAAATCATGATCATGATCAACCATCTCATCTACGTTTGAGAGACCCAAGTTTGCCCCAAAGTGTAAATCTACCATTATATGCTGCTCCAGAGACACGCTATTGTCCAGCTCGTGTCTATGAGTAAGATAGTTGACGATAATTTTACAGTTTTTATTTATTTTCATTTTTTTGTAAAAGAGAATAGTCAATGCTTATTGTAAAGTGAAATATTTGTAAAGGTACGTCCCTGATGAGAAAAATAGCCAGAAGCTCCAAATAAATGCACAAAATTGCCTCCATTGCAAGGTACAAACCTTCCTATAGTTAGAAATTAAACTATCTTAACTGTATGATTATTGTAAAAGACTTGTCTTTTTTTCAGTTAACCCCCTCTATTTCTGTAAATCACTGATATTCTTTTCTGATTTGCAATTAACACCCGTTAGGTCGTTGTGATGTGATATGCCTGTTTTATTAAGCATTTGACCATTTTGCCCCGAAATGATGTTTCTTCTGTTGAAGTGCAAACTGAAATCTAAATAACAGAGCAGATGGTATGTGTGGATTAATATTCCAAGTATATTTGCACTCTGGAAGTAAATTAGGCAGATTTTTTTTTAAAATGCAGGATAATTTGTTAAATTTTGTCTGACTTAACCACAATTGTACTTGCTGTATTATTTTATTTGCAAACATTCCAAAAGGCCATGTGTGTTAATTGGAAATATGAGATATAGTTTGAGTGTGTTAAAACCATAATTTCTAAGGTTTAAATATAATTTGCACACAGGCATGTGACATAAAAGATCCGAAGCAAAACATTGAGTGGACTGTGCCAGAAGGTGGTGGGGGACCAGGCTACTCAGTGATGTAGAAGTTGCCAGCATTTTTACAGTGATATCAAAATAAAAAATTTATGTTAAAGAGGTCTACATCTTAGCTGCTTTGTATTTGGTGAATTGAAATAAAATTGTGCTCAATATCAAAAGAACACTATCACTATTGGGACAGTACAATTAGGCGCCAAATGAGAATGATTTTCAAATTATCTCCATTTATAAATTATAAATAGTCGAATTTGAAGCATTCAACATGATCTCCACATGAGAATGATTTTCTACCTATGTAAAAGATAGTAAAAATGCTCTAAAAGATAAAAAAAATTGCAAGTACATTTTAGAGATCATTTTGAACTGTTCAAATTGGCTATTTAAACTTTAGAAATGAAGATATTGATCAATAGTATGGACTAATTCAAGCTATGCATACTATAGCCTCACTCAAGTAATAATTATAATCAGGGGCGGACCCACATGGTCCGGGGGGTTGGGAGGGGGGGGGGATTGCTCCCTGGATTTTGAATTTTAGTGAAGATTTATCAGTCGACTAATTTTGTCTCTCTTTGGATTTTGATTTATAATTCGGATTAAATTTATGTTAAAATTAAATAAATTTCTTGAATTATAATTGGTAATTAGAATTATAAGTTAGAGCTTAAAAATTGTAAGTCAGAGCATTAAAAATTATAAATTAAAATATTTTTATCTAGTGTTTGATTAGTTAGTGGATTTAAATTTGATTATCTATTTAAACCGAATTTGCTACTTTTTTTGCCTTTATGAAAATTCTGAATCTGCCTTTAAGTTATAATTGTAAAAATTGGATGCATCCGAGTTACAGAGCTTGCTTCGGGTTGGAAGCAACATATATTTAATTAGCACCTCCTTTTTCTTTTTTTGTAATGATATTCCTTACGTGAAGAGTGGAAGTCTAATGCCTGATACTACCATTTAATAATATTATGTTTGACCTCATCTTATACGCAATCAAATGCCGTTCAGATACCATTCTCTTTAAGAGAAAGAAAACAGCAAACCTTAATATATAATTTATTACATAACGCAATTGATTCGGACTTTGGCCATTGCAACAATTTAATTTGACAGAATAATTGACTATGAAAACAAGTTGCCCGCTCTCATATATGTGACTGAAAAAACGTGCCGTGCTGTGCTGTGATTAACATGCCGTGACTTTGGTCTCATGCCGTGCCGTGTCGTGACTAAGTTAATTTTTCACGTGCCGTGATCAAAATGTCAAGGGGTGGTCACGGCACGCGAATGATCATGCCACTTGAGTCACGCTGTGCCTAAACATGCCGTGATCATACGTCACTCGTGTGACTCACGTGACAATTTAATCATAATTTATGTTAGTTTATTCAAGATTCACCATTAAATCAATATTTAATGGTCCTAATTACACGTGACTCGCGTGACTACATGACGTGCAGTGCTGTGACAAAGTTTCAAGATAGGCACGGCACGCAAATGGTCACGGCACGGGACACGCGAGTCACGACACGTAACTGACCCGCGTGCCGTAACCATGTTGTTCCGTGACGGAGCCGGCTCCGCTGTGCCATTTTTCCCACTCTATATGTGACTCTATTTAGCAAGGTTCTAAATAGCAATTATCGCGTTATTGCGGAGAGGTTAAAAAAAAATTATTACGAATAGTGTAGTTATAATGGAAGCTATCGTATATAATATATATTTTTTTTTAAAAATTATATTTTATATTTCTACTAATTATCAACATATCAACGTTGGAGAATTGGAGTAACAACTAATTTAACTCTATACTTTTTTCAATCATACAAATAAGAAAAAAAGCATAGAGTTTGATTTATCATATCTAGCATAGTGGACCATGTAGCATCACAAATAGGAACATAAGCATATAAGCCCATGTAAATTGCAAAAAATAAATAAATAAGAAGTCCATGTAGCATAGCGGTCAGCATAGCACATAGCACGTAGCGGTAATAGCGGTAAGTTATTACAGCTATAGCGGTCGTAATTGAATTAACGAACTTTTATCTCATAGCGTAGCTTTTATGGTCCAAAAAAGCTATAGCTGACTATTTAGAATACTTATATTTACCCAAAAAAAAAAATGTCTCTCATATATAAAAAATGTTTGACCACATCTTATATGTATTCCAATGTCGTTCATATATCATTCTCTTTAACAAACAAAGGGAAAAAAAGAAGCAAATTTTAAGAGTTGGATAATGGAAATTGAAAGGTTAATTTCTCGAATGGTGCCATACATGTACAAATCATAGGTTGGTCCACAGGTTTTGGTCTACTGCTCTTTTTAAAAAAAAATTAGTGCCAGTACAACAAGCAAATCTCGACAGTTATCACCTATAATGCACGGATACGTCGGTTTAGGCCGCGTATTGGTATCGGACACGTATCGGATACCGATACGCATCTAATATGGTACCGATACGTATCCGATACGCCAGCTGGCGTATCCGCCTACGTGGCGTATCCTTACTTAGCCGATACGGTCGCCGATACTCCGTTGAAACTCACGGATACGGCGGGATACGTGTGGATACGGTGAACCGCGCCCGTGAGCCGCGCCAGTGAACCAGCGAAAATTTCCCTTTTTTTTCTGCCCCTCGCGTGAATCGAACTTGAGCTTCTGTTGAGGGGTCAAAAGCTTTAACCACTACACCAAAGTTTCCTTTGTGTTATATTCTAGTAACTATAGTATTTAATATATTCTTATGTTATGCCTTTAATTTTTTATACAAATTTGATTTAAGTTATGATTATCTAAATATAATATATAAAATAATAAAAAATAATATATATAATAGACGTATCGTATTCTAGATTTTTGAAAATTGTCGTATCGCCATATCCGTATCGTATCCGATACGATACCGGTACCCGTATCCATACAACATAGGTTATCACCAATAAATCTAAACAATAATTGGATGTTTAATTATCTTTTCTGATGTTTTGCTTTTGTCCTTGGTCCCCTTAATGAAATACCTTATATCGATGTGAGGACCAAATAACTAATGTTGATAGTTGATACTACCATTTTATGGTAATTTCTGGAAATAAATTCAGATATCATTCTCTTTAACAAACAAAGGGGGAAAAAAAAACACCAAATTTTATGAAGTTGAAAGGTAATTTCTGGAATGGTGCCATACAAGTACAGATCTTAGGTTGGTCTACTGTTCTTTTCAAAATATTTAATCACGTGCCAATTAATATAGTGCCAGTACAACAACCAAATATACAATAAATCTAAACAATAATTGGATTTATTTTATTTTATTTTATCTTGATCTCATAATTGAAGGACAGAAGTCTGGAGAGCGTCAAGGATATTTTTATAAATATGTAAGTGTAATATAGTAAATACCAACATTCTAAAAAAGAATTCAACAAAATAAAAAATATATAGTTTGTAATTTATTTTAAGCAAATTAAAAATCATTCATTATCTTTTTGGGTTATTGAATAAACAAGTTTAGGAATAAAATATCATTATAAAATAATAACTAATAGGTATTATTATGTTATTATTTAATTATATTAATAATTAATAATAATAATAATTGTATTTATGTCAAGTATTTTAGAAAGAAAAATAAAATTTCACACAATTAATCCTACGTTACAACCGAACATCTATTTCAGTATATTTTCATAATCAACCCTGCGTATACCCGTAACTCATGAGTTCCTATTTTTTCAGAAATGAGTTCTCATCCCATATAATCCCGTGACAAACGAAGAGACTCTTATTTGCAGAAGGTGTCATGCATGTACAAATCATATATTGGTTCCCAAATTTTTTGATCTGCTCTTTTCAAAAAATTTAATCACGTGCCGATTTAGTGGCATTAAAACACACGACAATAAATGCAAAACTGACTATTACAACTGGATTTTTATTTCTCTTGATAAGAAATTGCAAATTGCTGAAATCCGTCCAATGTCTAATTTAAATCATCCAATCTATATTGAGATTCTTGTAAGTGAATTTAAATCTGCATTAATTTCAACAGTCTTGTGAATCTTAACTGTTCACACGAATCTCACTATAAAACAGACGACTTAAATCAAACACCGAACAAATTTTAATCTGATATCTATCGAAATCCCTCCTGTCTCTCTCACTTTAATATTGCTTAGAGTCATTTAGCCACATATCATCATAATTATCTAATTTCAAACTTTTGCTACAAGATAACACACTTAAAACTTTTGCTAAAAAGTCGGATTCAAATATTTATTTCAAAATTTAGTAAAAGCTCGTGTGAATTCCGTCGGCTTATTTGAATAATTATCTTTTATCCCCGCACTCTGGTCCCTCTTATGTCCCCGCAACAACAATAGAGAAAGATTATATTATGGTTCCTCTAATTATATGATCCCTTCTTTTCTAGTTTCGTACTCGTTTCTACGTCAACCTTCATAGGTATAAATATTTTGAAGATAAGATATTAATACTTGAAAAATAAGATATTAATATTTTGATGCGTAACTTACTATGATCATCCCTTTTTCAACCTTCCTCTAATGAAGTAGTGGGGACCCCGTATTCCTGCATCAACCTTTCCCAATCGTCCCTGCATTAACATTCCTCAATCGTCCCGCATCAACCTTCCTCTAACAAAAATAGTTACCCTCATAGGTATAAATATTGCAGTGTATAGGCATAAATACTTGTAAAATAAGATATTAATACTTAATGTGTAATTTAATATGATCGAACGTCTGAAGATTAAACTTTGTACAATGTATATACATATAAATACTTCAGTGCATAAGTATAAATACTTGCAATACCTGATATTAATACTTTCGTACGTCATCCAGTGCCATATGTAAACAAATATCAAGTTTGCGGTCCCCCCTATATAGTTATGGCAATATTAATATTTTTAGAAACGTGTATGGTCCCCCCCACAGATATTTATGGTGCGGTGCTGCGGGGGCGTTTTGGAGATTTAGTTGGGGAGACAATTATTTACGTAAAAATTGTTCACCTCATAGGTATAAATACTTTAGAAACAAAATTCAGTGCTGGACGGCCCCCTAGGCAGTTATGGTAGTTAGGGTGCGAGGACAGTACGGGGACATTTGGGGGATTTGGTTGGGGGATCATTATTAACGTAAAAATTGTTCATCTCATAGGTATAAATATTTTATGCATAGGTATAATTACTTTGGTGCATATGTATTAATACTTTAGAAAAAAATCAGTGCTAGAGTTTTTGCGGTTCTCTAAACAACTATGGTAGTTATCGTGTGGTGCAAAGGCAGTGCAGAAACTGTTATATAAGAGCATCTACATCCTAACAACTCAAATGAGTTTCTAAATAATTGTTAACCACTTTTTAGAAATTAAGGTCTTTAAAGTTTCTGAACTCTCATATTCTTGAAATTAATTTTGAAGTTTCTATTAAGCCACGTCAGCAATAAATTAAAAAAATTATAATTTAAGCCAATCATTTGACCAATATAGAGTTTATAAATAATTTTTTAATAAGAAACTTTCTTGCATAGTTGCTAAATAAGAAACTTTCTCACATTCCTGAAACTAAATTAAAAACTGCCATCTCAAATTAGAAACTATTAGTTCAGACGCTCTACTCTAAGGATTCGAAATTTTAATAGAGTTTTTCCATAACAAAAGTCGATAAATTTTTTTTCCGAAATTTGGAACTGTATTTCATAAAAGCATTAATTAATTCGTCGATCCAAAATCCTGAACTGAGTTAGTCCCGATTAAATTCTGACGGTTCAGATTCAAACTCAAAATTTGTGTTACCTGTTTCCTCATAGAATGCGGACTTAGATCACTGTTCCTTTCCAGAAAGCTGTCCCCTATAGTTCCAGAATTCACATCCTCTCCGGTACCGTAATAGGGAATCTTTTACAATTATTGGATCTGGACCGTTCTTTTAACTTGGCACGAATTTCAAAGCCCAATAGTACTGCCCCTGCGCTAGCCCGATCTCAAAGCCACTGAAAATTAATCTCAAACCGTAAAGTGAAGGGAATCTTTTACAGTAACGGAGAGGATACTTGTTCATAGTTCCAAACCAATGCTATATTCCCGCGTGTACCCATAGACAACAATCCACCGAATCAAATCCAGAACAAACCTGTTCATGCTCCATGCTCATTCTCCTTGCTCTCTCTGACATCATGGTCCCACTCACTCTCGGTTTATACACCAAGATCTCATATCCGAAAAAGCACCCCGCGTTCACCGTCGGACGTCGGTGCATCACCTCTCGGCTCTCGCTTTTTTTTTACTACATTTAGCAAATAAAGACACCGAGGCGCCAAAAAACACACACACAGAGTCTTGAGTCACTCTCTCTAATCTCCATTCATCCAATTTCCCCTCCGATTTCATTTCTCAGATCCAAACCTTCTATGGCGCCGGAGCCTCAGCCATTTCGGATCTATATCGGGTACGACCCGCGTGAGGACGCGGCCTATGAGGTGTGTCGCCGTTCCCTCCTAAAGCATTCCTCAATCCCGCTTGAGATCCATCCGCTCCGCCAGTCCGACCTCCGCTCTGCCGGGCTTTACTGGCGCGACCGTGGCCCCACTGAGTCGACGGAGTTCTCCTTCACTCGCTTCCTTACCCCTCACCTTGCTGGCTTCACAGGCTGGGCAATGTTCGTCGATTGCGATTTCCTTTACCTCTCTGACATCCAAAACCTTGTCTCTCTTACCGACGACCGGTACGCTGTCATGTGTGTGAAGCATGACTACACGCCCAAGGAGGCCACAAAAATGGATGGTGCAGTGCAGACAGTATACCCGCGCAAGAACTGGTCATCAATGGTGCTGTACAATTGTGCTCATCCGAAGAATAATGTGCTCAATCCGGAGACGGTTAGTAGCCAGACTGGTGCTTTTTTGCATAGGTTTACATGGTTGGAGGATGATGAGATTGGGGAGGTGCCCTTTGTGTGGAATTTCTTGGTGGGGCATAATGCGGTTGACCCGAAGGATCCGAGTACCCAGCCATGTGCAATTCACTACACATCAGGTGGACCGTGGTTTGAGAGGTACAAAGATTGTGACTTTGCAGATGCTTGGTTGAAGGAATTTGAGGAGTATGAGAAGGAGAATCAGAAGAAAGGGGATGCAAAGGAGAAGGTGGTGAAAGAAGAGAATGGGTTTGCCGCATCAGCTGTTTAATCACGAAATGATATGGTTTTGATTGGTATTATTAGTTCATTTTAATGTGTTTGGTGAATCAATTTGTTATTGTTGAGTTATTAGTACGTGAATAATTCTTTAGTTACTGCATCTTATAAGATACAATATAAGTTTAGTTGCATTTGATTCTGACTCTGTCAAACATTTGTATTGTGTGTACTTGATTTTGTATAGGTAGCCAAGTAAGAAAGGATGTTTTGTTGATCTCTGTATTGGTCAAATGTTGTTATATTATATCTGGCACATGTTGTTGGTCAATTGCTGTTCTTTATTGTTTTTGTTCCTCATCCATCCCTTGGAGCTCAAACCAGAAGAAAATAGGGTATGGACTAAAACTTATTATATAAAACATTCTAATGTAAGTGCTCATTAATGTATTACCATGTTATATGGCTAACTGTTACTTTATTTGAAGAATCAGTCGGTCATAAACAAACTAGAACTAGAAGGAAGAATCTGCGAAACTCAGACGGCGAGTTTCTTTCGATTCAAGTATTCTTTCACTAAATACCAAAACGCGGCCAGTCGGTTAGGAAAATCATCCTATAATTGGATTTTGGGCTGCCGTTTAGTTGGAGTTCATTCCTAATGGTAGCTCACAAGTATGGTTACATCCGAATTTAGTATCTACAAGTTAGAATTTAGTGCCACTCTCAACTCAGTTATAAACCTGTTACTTGGCGCACACGACTGGATATTTCAGTACCGGTTTCAAGTAGGTTTTAAACCCGATACTTGGCACACAGAACTGGTACAGTTCAGTACCAGTTTCAACTTAGTTATAAACCCGTTACTTTGCGCACACAGTTCAGTACCAGTTTCAACTTGGTTATAAACCTGTCACTTGGCTCACACGACTGGTACAGTTCAGTACCAGTTTCCACTTTGGTTATAAACCCGTTACTTGGCGCTGAAAATTCAAGGAGTGCAAGTGTATACTAAAGGGGCACAAGTGACATTTTTTCTCTTATATTATGTATATTCCAATCAATAATCTGAGAAAATTCAATTATTTTTCATTTTGATTCCGATCAACATAGTTCAATTGGTATTCATCTCTATTCAATTCTATTGAATTAAAATCAATTGAAATTCAACAGCTGTTGTGTTAGATTGAGTTTAATCACTGATATTAGAATTGAGTTAGATTGTAGAATCAGTTCAAGAGTCGTGGATTCTATGAAGAAGGTGATGATTAAGTATTTCTGTCCAAATTGGTTTTAGTTTTCTTATTTTTAGCATAGATTTTTTGTAAATCTACATAAAGATAGTTTTAATTCATATTGTGTTTATCTTGTGGGAGCATCATGCAAGCAATAAATTAAATGCACTATGTTTTGTCTCTGTGCACATACATATTCAAATGCTATTTAAATGAACAAACATGTAAAACATTACCATCAAAATATTTGGTTGATGAGATCCTCTTTTGGGTCAGGATTTATTGACTTTTTTATGTACTCAGTCAGGATTCTACTAAGACTACTCAGTTTATGACTAGTAAAATTTGAGTCATTTCTAAATTAGAATTGTAGAACTATAGTATATCCTAAGATTCTGATCAGGATTCTGACAACCTTGAGAAGAACTATTAGTAGTTCACAATTTCGCTTTGTATGGCTGATATTTATCTCACCCTCTGATGTTTTTCCTAAACTTAATTAGCTAATTTTCTCCCAAATTTTCACTGCTTATTTTAATTATAGGGTTTGAAATGGTAGGTTCACGTGGAGTGGAGGGGGAGAGATGGTCTCAAAAGATCCTTTGGGTTTGTGCTATTGGCATTTGGCACTGCTGTTAGTATGTACCTCTTTCTGTTTACCATCTTTTTTATTAATAAATCAATTTACTTATTTATGTAGTCCTTTTAAAGTCACCTTACGTCTAGTATTTGGCTCGTGTGTTATGTCCAGATGTATTATCGATGGTATTACCAAATTGAACCAATTTATTTTACTCTTCTAATTTCTACAATGGCACTATTCATTTTTTGAAACCTCACCAAGGGGTCTCAAGTACAAAATTTTAAAGCCTGTGCAGTACCTGTTACCAGAAAGCATGATCACTTACTTGGTACTGGTAAAGGTCTAGTTTGAAACCATTTTTACTAGTTGGGCTGGTCTCCATTTTCACTATGGATACGCAACCGTTGATCCGAACTGCTCAACATATGAAGACTTGGATACCAAATTTTACATTTTTTTTAGAATTTTTTTTATTATTTTTTTGAAATAGATAAAAAAATCACTACTTTTGAATGATTCAAAATATTTAGATAAGATGATTTTCTAACTACTTAAATAAATAGTAAAAAATTCTAGAACATGTAAAATTTGATCTCCAGTGTATTCATATGTTGAGCGGTTCAGATAGAATGTTTGAATTTTAAAAACGTAGATATATATTTATAGCACTGACCTTTTTCACACTTTGCAAAGTACCCCTCACTCTTTATATCAAATACTCTGGAAAACTTATGAATTTGCGAAACTCAGCCTTTTTAATGAGCACTTACATGGATATATAGTAATAAAAACAATAATTTAACATTGTTTGAAAATTATGTTGCCATTGATGCTGTGTTACTCATAATTGTTAATATTGACTTTACATAATTAAAATACTCACAAATTCAATACACAGAAAGGGCAAAAAAAAAATAGAAATCAAATGGCCTAATGTCAGGTTTTCTTGTATATACATGCAAGGAAGAAAAATTAAAATAGATTTATAAATCAGATAACATGTATGGTTGCTGTTTGTGTTCTCGATTTGAATTCTTTTTTTTCTTCCTCCTGTTTTGTTGATTTGATCCCCTCATGTCTGTTGTGTTGTACTCGCTTGCAATTCTTGCTCCGGTGTAAGACCCGCAATTTCTTTAAGCGGTTTCCAGACGAACTTCCTCCTATACAAATAAAATTCTAATAACTGACAGTATATTTTACAGTAGGAATCTTAACAAGGTCAAGGAAGCATGTGTAATGTATCTAAAAAGGTTTAACATAGTAAAAGAAGGCATACTGGTAAAAGGTTATATTTGGTTAGAAAAATGAAATTTTTAAGTGAAACTTGATCTCTGTGGCCAAATAACTTCCCTAGGTTTGAAACATAAAATGGACGACATAATACATTAATTGTACCATCTATTATCTATATACCATGTTAAGTTCTCAGTTTCTCAGTTTCTACTTCTTCTTCTTGGTTTTTTTTTTAATTTGTAACAGCAGGGGCATTCCAGTAAGTAGTTATTTTATATTACCAGTTACCACATTCAGCAATTACTCGAACTTTGGGCCGAAGGCTGGGAAGTAATGCCAGAAATTGCAACTCGGCCTTTGAAAGAACCTTTCATTACAAAACAAAGAAAAAAGGTTACAACAATCAGAATTACACAAAGGGGAAACAAAAATGTTTAATCACAGCTATATTGCTCAAATACCTTGGCTTCAATGATCCATACAACAAGGCCTTTGGCCTCGGGAGGCAGCAAATTGAGCCGATAATCGACTTCTGGCGGAAAATACCATCTTGCTATTGGCTGCCTTCCCAGGTGAGGCTGCATTTATTCATGCAATTAACAAAATTTAACTATAGAATTTATTTTTGTGTGTATTATACATAGAGAGATTCAGAAATTGTTAGAATTTATTTATGTGTGTATTACACACAGAGAGATTCAGAAATTGTGAAAGGCTTACAGGGCAAACAGGATGGATCTTTGTCAAGGTGGTCTCAGGATCTCCCAAACCACGAGCGGATAGATCTAAAAACACGTACCCCTGGTACCGAAGCCGGGTTAGGTACCGGCCCTCGTACCCACCTTCATGTGGTGAGTACACAGCCAGTGCTTTATGATTTTCTACGTCATCTAGCCACCGGCCCAAATCAGGCCATAACAGATCTCCTCCAATGAAATCTGATAAGCCGGCAGAGGGTACTGTCCTAAACTGTAAGCGCCTGTTGTATCTTCCTCCTTTTGTCAATGCCGGTTGCACCGGTGAAATTGTGCGCGGCGCTACTAGAGAGTGTAGCATTTTTGTTTCACCTTCTCTCTTCTCTCTTCTGTTTTTTTTTTTTTTTGGTTAATTTTGTTTTCTGGTAAAGGAGGAAAGAGGTTTGTGTGGTGGCGGGAGAGTGTGGTTTGTGGCTGGAAGTTGGAATAGGATAAGGAGATAAGCACAAGAGGCCTTTTTGTTACTGTTTGAATTTTTTTTGATAAAACAAAAATTTATCAAATTAATTTGAGAGCTTTAGAGTGACCCAATTACAAGTAATTATATTAGACGAGGTTATAACTTATAAATAGTGTGTTTGACAACTATAAAAATAGTTAATTACTTGAATGCTTTAAGATGCTTTAATCTATGAAAAATAGTATTTCAAGGTGTTTAAAATTAAGTAAAATTATTACTTTTTCTTTGTGCAATACAAGAAGTATCATCTAAATATACTAAAAATGATGTCATTTTTTATTACCAATATTATAATTTATAAAATTTGGGGCATAGCTTGTTTTCCTCATGGAGCAATTATGTAAAGAAATTAAGCAACACAAACAAGGAAAAACCAAGCGCCAAGAAAAAATATATATATATTTTGGAACAATTATTGGATGCCAATAATTATCAGTGTCTACAAAATTCATTCGATACTGGCAATTTCCAGTCCCTAAAATGCCTCTCTAAATATAATATTATTTTTCAATTCCTCAGTCATTTTTTCATAAATCTCAAATTATAGACGCTGACAATTGTTTAGTATTCAAATTTTGTTATGAAATGTGATAAAAAGTTGCTTGGACGTCTAATTGTGATTTTTTTTTTTTTCTTGTGCTTCTGGGGTCCTAAGCTGATAAATTAATTAGGTTTTAATTCAAAGTGGTTTTGGGTTATAATTCAGGGAAAAATGGTTGGGCTCACTCGTAAAGTAGATCGGTTTTAACGGTTTGGATGTATCGTTTAAAGCCAATTCAATAAATTTTTGAATTAAGCTCACAAAGAGACTTGATGAGCTTAAGAACACCCTAGTTCTACTCTTATTATGATTTTTTTCTGAAATTTTTGGATATTGATAACCACCTTGCTATTTTGAGCCTGTGTTACTTCTGATCTTTTGAGACAGCAATTGCAATTTCTTCTTGAAATGATTAACTAGATGACCAAATTACTTGAGTAGACGAGAATATTCAGAAGTTTTAAATGATGTTTCAAGCTGCTTATAGTGGAGAATTTTATAAAATAATCTCCTCTTGAAAATTATCAAACAAAATATCTCTCTTTTAATTTTTTTTTTTCAAAATATCTTTGTGGGTCTCAATTTTACCTCCCCTCTCCTCCCCCTCCTCTCTTCCAATAACTCTCTTTCCTTCTTTCCTCTCTCTCCTCCCTCAGTTCTGTAATACCTAAGAAAGGCATTGGTTTTTCTAGACCTAATATCTGTAAAGAATATAAGTCTAATGTCGAGATATATAGACTCTTATAATTCTGTTGTGCAACAAAGGTGTAACTTAGAAAACATTAGATTAATTTTGCAGATGTTATAATTTGTAAAGAGCTTAAGCTTAATATGATGATCTCCGGCGCTCTTATAATAAATTGTGATGTAACACCTGGTAATTTTAATAATTTTTCTAATATAATTTTTGGACTTATTTATAAATTGAGAACATATAAAGGTTTGAAATAAAATTGTGAACATTAAAAAAAAACGAAATGAGGTGTCATTATTGCCACGTGGCCCCATGCATGTTTGCCCACCCTATTTCCCACTTTCCCCAAAATTCTATTTATCCCTTTCTTCTCATTTTTATATAATGTAAAAGTAAAAAAAATTAGAAAAACAAAAGAATATAAAAGAAAATGAGAGGAGAAAGAAACTATGGAGAAATATTTTGTAAATATTGGTATTAATAATCATTTGATTATATATGTCCAAAAAATAATATTAGAAAAAATATTAAAATTACCATGTGACCTATACTATAATACTCTTGCCAATTATGGAAAATATTTACCCATATAAAATATAGATAAAATGCATCCTGTTCCTCTTTTTTTTTTTTTTTTATACCATACAGAACCTTGAAGTATCAGATAATACCAACCTGAAATCTCTTCTTGAATCTTGATGGACTTGAAACAATAATAAACAAATTAAAAAAATAATAATAATACATTGCTGCCTTTCTGGTTGAAAGCTCTTCTAGTGGGCTTCGATTGAAAATACATAAGAAGGCTCACAACTAGTGGGCTTCTATTAGGCTCTCAACTAGTGGGCTCACAACAGCCTATATATATTGTATGTAGCCCATATTGATAAAAAAGATACATAAGAAGGCTCACAACTAGTGGGCTTCTATTAGGTTTACAGCATTATCTTTTTAGTTGCAATTTTAAATGAAACTCAGATATTTAAGTTTCATGCTACTTGCCTCATTTAATTGGAGGCTTTTTGAACCTGTGGGTTGGGCCTTTAATAACACAGAAACAAATCCAGAATAATATTTTTTGCTATCTTATACAATTATACAATCTACAAATTTTTGCATGAATAATAAGGATAAAATCATAAATTAGAATAAAAATTTAAGAAAAAACATAAATTTCGTCTCAAG
>JAJGRW010001256.1:0-64477 GCA_025461045.1 Carex parvula | reverse complement strand
CGCTATTTTCATATAATTGCAAATTTAAATGATCATAATCATAGTAAAATTACAGTTCCAAGACTAATAACAACTATAACGATAAATAATAAAAGAAAAAGAATATTTTGTGCTTTTAAGAATTTTTGAGCCCCTTCAAATTTTCTTCTTTTTAACAAGTTTCAAAAAATTAATTTCTTAACATCTTATTTAATTTGCCATGCAATTTTCCATATGATTCACACATCACAAAAAAGGATAAAACCCCACCAATCCAATTATTTTTTTTCACCCTTTTCTCATAGCCTATCATAAAGCATGCAATTTAATGCAATTAATTTATACCCAATTTCAAGGACAATTCTATTATAGCGGCGTTAATGATAATTTGGAGTTATGAATCAGCTGGTATTTTGTCAGTATTAGAATGAGTAGGTATTAAAGTTGCTGTTAAGCGGTCCATTTCACTAAAAGCATTAACTAAGCATATGGTTAATAAAGTAACAGAGGAATTAGGAAACACTCACAAGTGGTACTTAACAAGGACCTACATATTAACATATATTTATATATATATTTACTAGGATTAATTTCTCTCTTTTTTCTCTTTTAGCAAATTAATTACCTACTACCCATTATGATCAACCACACAATGACACAAATTTACATCACTAAAATCTACTAAAAAGAAAATCAAATTTATGTTTTCTCAATCATATCTCACAAATCAATCAAAAAAAAAGTTTCTACAATTTCTTGCCATCTGATTTGAATCCAACGGCTGAAATTGAACATGACAGTTTCTCTTCCAAAATCCTGACAACTTCAGCCATTGATGGTCTCATACTAGCACTCTCACTGATACACGACACAGCAACGGATGCGAGCGCGATCGCTTCATCCCGATCAAAGTCTAATAATTTCTTATCTACCAAGCGATCGATCTCATCAACTACATTCTTCAATCTCGGGCGCAAAACGGCTGTCAAAAGCTGTTCTTTCTTGGCACAGAACGCCTCGATTCCGGTCAATATCTCGAGCAACAAAACCCCGAAACTGTAAACATCATTCTTCTTAGTAACGGTACCGGATCGAATATAATGCGGGTCAATGTACCCAGGTGAACCCGTTATCTGGTGCGCTGAGCGGGGTTGCACCATGGCTGAGAAACCCAATTTGGCCGACCCGAAATCACACAATTTGGCACCCATTTTTGAATCGAGTAATACGTTTGAGGCTTTTAAGTCGCCATGAATTATTTGGAGGTCGAGTTTTTCATGGAGGTATTCAAGAGCTCTAGCGACTTGGATTGCAACTGAAGCCCGGTTTTTGCCAAGGGAGAACCGATCCGGTATTGTTTCGTAGCTTGTCATGTAGGTTCCCGTTCGGAGCAAATTCTAAAACTAGAACTCCTTCCTCTGTTTAAAAGAAGAAAACCAATTTTAGAATGAAGTTTTGATCTTTGGTTGTTTTGATAAACGAATTGGAGAAAAAAACAGAGCACTTCTATTACATGAAAGTTCAAATTCAATAATACCAACCTCTCTCTTCGCAGAATCCAAGCAGTCGAACAATATGCGGATGCCGGAGCCGTTTAAGCACATCGAGTTCCTGTTTGAAAATCCGATTTAGACGTTCGCTTCCTCTGTGAACTTTCACTGCAGCCAAATTGGATGCGGATCCGAGACAACCCGGAACCCGCGCAAGATACACGGTGCTAAACCCACCTTCTCCGACCACTGCCGAGGTGAACCCAACTGTCAGAGACTCTATCTCCTTCCAAGCAAATTGTCGCACCATGTCCTTATTGACTGGTTCATCTGAGACACGGACCTCTGGTGGCCCAGGTCTTCCTCGTCAGAGGTGATGGTGGCACTTGTACAGCAGTAAGTCCGGTACCGGCCTAACATGGTACTGTACCGGGAACTCTGTTTTTGTTTGCAGTTGTTGGTACTGGTAGGCTGAGAAGGAGATTAGAGAGAGACAAGAACAGAGGATTGTGGAGACTTGGGGCAATATATATAAATGGTTACAGGTTGCTGGATTGATTAAAAATTGATTGGTTTGACAATTAATTAATTAATTAATTTGGGGACTAGTAGGGGTTTTGAATTTTGAAATTGAAATGGAGATTTAAAATCTTTTTGGGTTTCCATTTTTTAAAAAATTGGAGACACTCTTTCAAATGGAATTTTGTTGGTCCACCACGAAATAAAATATTTCATACTTTAATAAGAACCTAGGTATGTAACAACTTGTAATAAATTAATAATCCATGTTATAACTACTACTTTGAGGTGAATGATTCCTAAATATTATTATTTTAACTTAATAAACTTTATAAAAATAAAATTAAGAGAAAATAACTTTAAACATTTGAATTCTTTTCTTGAAATTATCTTGACACATAAGCTTTACTTTATCAAACTTTAAACAACAAAGTTGGGATTTATAAAATAAGAACTGCTAAAGTCATAAACAAAATAGTAAAGCAAAGAATAAGCAAAACATTAACCTCAAATTTGCAACTACCGAATCAAATATAAACAAATCTTAAAAAATAACTATCATTTGTTAACAAAAGCCAATTTGCCAGTAAACTTAAAAAAAACATGGGATATTTTCAGAAAGTTCATGTCAACCAATAATGCATAAATAGGAGGGCAAACTGAGCGAATAATATCCGATCCGTATTTAAAAATTAGATACGAATATCCAATATCCAAATAAAAATATAATTTTAATTTAATTATCTGTATTACTATATATCGTATAGTTTATTATATATATTATGAAAAAATTTATGTCATTCACCATTATAATTAGATAATATTATGAACTTTGATATTTTTTAATAATATATATTTTTTTAATAAATAATAATATTACAAAACTGTTTTATGATAAATTTTAATAATTTTATATAATTTAAGTAAGTTTTTCGTTTAATATTCGATCCGTATTCGTATCTGTTTAATATTTAATCTATATCTGTATCCATCTGATATCTAATTCATATATGTATAAAAAAAAGAAAGGAAAAAACAGATATAGAGACATTAATTTTCAAAATGGTCTGAAATAACCAATAAAATGTCACAATTTCTCATGATTTTTGCATCCAAATCCGGCTACATCCAATACCTGACCAGTACTTAAATTATTTACTTATTCAATTTTTACTTTTACCGGATCCACGTCTGCTGCTCTTTCGAGAAAAGAGCAGGATCCTGCTCTTCCGATCTCAACCATTCAAAAATTTTCATTCACGCGTCTCAATAAATTTTTTTTTTCATGCACATATCTCGACAATTTTAAATGATTGAGATCGGAAGAGCAGGTGCTGCTCTTCTTTCGGAAAAGCAGCAGAGGCCAATCCACTTTTACCAAGAACATCATCATCTGATGCATTGCATCTGGAAGCGAGTTGACCCAATGAACCTTGGTTACATAAAAAGTTAATTTTTTTTAAAAATCATAAAGCTCCTTTTAATCTATTCTAAAAATTCCTTTTGTATTATATAATAAAAGAGTACAAAAGCTGATCTTGGTTTTCAAAAAAAAGGAAAGAAAGAAAGAAAAAAGAATAAGAATCTGATTCTTGGAGTACTTTGCTTTGAGATATGAGGCACAGTATTGAGACCTCATAATCCAAGATAAATATCAACCGTCTGATCAACATACAGATAAATATGTAAAAATCTGATAATTTTGAGATTTGAAATGAACGATTAAGATGCTGCTTTTATGAAGTCGGCAGTGTACCTTTTTTTTTTGGGTTAATTTTCTATTTTTCTCCGAAACTTCTCCCGTTTCTTATTATATTATATCTGGTATACTCTGAATTTATTGTTTCCCATTATACCTTTGGTGTTGGTTTCTTTCGTACATTGATATTCATAGTGAATTGAGACTGTCCCATTTGTGCATTAAATTCACCCAACCTACAAAATATAGAATTGACCAAACCTAATACTTAGAAAGAAAACAAATTCGTAAGAAGAAATTAGAAAGATATGATATCTTGGAAGACAAATTTGTAACCAAGAAAACAATAATCATATAGGTGATGAATGCAATTTGCCATGGAGTTCTTCAATCAAGTAATACAATTAAGTTTCTTCATAAAATTATGTCTCTTTTTTTTCTTATATTTCTCGCATCTCCGTAGAAACCCTATTATTCTAAGGATCTTTAATTTCTATCTTGTATTACTACTATATATTTTCAGTAGTGGTTCAACAAAATTTGATAACAGTGCTTCATCAAATTTCCAACAATTATCAAATAAGTGGTATATTAAGATTTAAGACACAAAGGATGAACCCTAATATGTCTAAAAGTGAATTCTAAACTAGCACAAGATTAAGTTGTTATATTGCCTTAATTAGGGTTTTTATGACATTGCCTTAAGGTCAGGGCGGATCCAGTAAAGATTAGAGGGGCAGTCGTTCCCACTGATTTTTTATGGAAATTTACAGGTAGGGGTGTTCATTGGGTCCGGTTTAGTCGGTTTTGAACCGAACCAAATTAGTTTGGACTAAACGGTTCGGTTTGTTCGGTTTAATGGTTCGGTTCGGTTTGCTTTTTAAAACGATTTATAATTTCGGTTCAGTTCGGTTTGAAAAATTTCAAAACCAAAATAACCGAACCGACCGAACTTTTATATATTATGAATTTGGTCCGGACCGTCCCGGTTTATTTCTTAACACTCCGGTTTATTTCTTAATCAATTGATTTAAATACTTTGGTTTATTTCTTAATATACTTCGGTTTATTATAAATCAATTGCTTTAAATAAAAAAATTAATATATTTTGGTTTGAACAGAACAAACCAAACAAACCGAAATGAAACTTCGGTTCGGTTCGGTTGCAATGCTAAATCAGTTCGGTTAGGTTCGGTTGCAATGCTAAATCGGTTCGGTTCGGTTCTATTTTAAAAACTAAATTATTACTTTGATTTGCCTAGTTCGGTTCGGTATTCAACCGAACCGAACCGATGAACACCTCTATTTACAGGTCCGAACTAACTTTGCCCCCTCCCTTCTGAAATGCTATTTGTCTCTATCTGAAAAGCCCACCAAGCACTAGCCAAAGAACATTGTTAAAAAATTAAATTTATACCATTTTTTCTCCCAATTTCTTCAAATTTGTATAAATTAAGTAAATCTGGTAATTAGAGTTAGAACTCTAATTTACTTGAATTTTTTAAAATTAGCTAAATTCTAATTTAGCTAATAGATTTGAACCCGATTCACCATTTACCCGTTTACTTGTCGGTCCTGACGAAAAATCTGGATCCGCCCCTACCTAAGGCTTTAGATTGTATGCTCAGATCAAATTACCTTCATATTCAAGTTACTTAGCATTTGATCGGTTGAGTTTATATTGGTTTATGATTCAAATTATATGTTTTTTAGAATTCATTTAGTTTACCTTGGTTTTCTTGTTAAAAAAAAAATTAGAGTTAAGAGTTTCTATTGCATTATATTCTTAGGTTCCAATTTATTATGTTCAGGTTTAATTGTTCAATGTATTAATTAGTAAAAAAAACTCATTAACTAGACAATTAATTAATACAAATTATTGTATAATATATTAACTCCCATGTAAAAGAACTCACAAAAATCCAAACGACCAATTTCTAAATATCTAAAAGAAACTAAGAATAGTTGGAATAGTGAAAATGCTGACTAAAAACAGTTGCCAAATGGGAAAGAGATTTTAAAATAGTGGGGGAATAAGTTAATTCACTATTCCAGTCAATATTGAATAGTGAATTAGTGGTGTACCAAATACTGACTATTTTTTATTATTTTTATTGTATTATAATTGATCTCATAATAAAGTATTACCATTATCATAGTTGTTATCATTATAATTATATTAGTTATTATATCATCATTCGTATCATGATCATGATAATCTTATTTATTATTATCTCTCCTCTTATATTAAGTACGTAGATGTTCTGATCCGACAACATCTGTGATTTAATTCGTTGGATTTTAAACGGTTAAGATAAAAAAAAAATGTGATTGTGATTTTATGTGGCAATGTATTGACATTTATTGTGTTAAAATCTGTATTTAGTTCTCTGACTACATTTTCTCCTTACAATTTTTTCATATGAATATTGCCATAAAAACAATTAATTGATAACAGTTCTTTTTTGTTCTTTTTATATTATTGATTACAACAAAATAAGAAAGTAATTAACATGTTTGTTCACTAAATATTGATTACCTTCCTATCTAATGGAGAGGTAAAGACAGATTAATTCATTTCATTGTTGAATAAAGAGAATTATAAAAATACAAATACGGTTAACAATGAAAATATTTGGTCTAATTTGCTTCTATTTTTTGTATTTTCTGTTTGAATTTTGAACCCGTAACAAAGCAAAGGGTAAAATTCTAGTTATCTATTAATCATATTAATAATAATAATATTTTCATCATCATCACTTCTTGTTGTTGTTGTTATTAATAACAATACAAAATTATTATTATTATTATTATTATTATTATTATTATATTTATCATCATATCATCAACAACACCTTTTCAAATAGAATAACTTCAATCCCAATAGTTTTATGATTTATCCATCCATATTATTGTTTTTATTATTCAAACAGTACTATATATTCTAACATTATTCTTTAATTCGCCAAACAAGCTTGGACATATTAAATTTTTTATATGTTGTTCCTTATTGTTTATTTTCTTTAAATATGCCTCTAATTTCAAAACCGAAGAACAATTTGTTTGAATATTTTTCTTAGATGATCAATAGGACATATATGTTATACATATGACACATCTCTGGTATTTTAGAAGAGTTCACAAAGGACAATTTTAAGGATTTAAATTAGGGGTGAAAACTGATCGGATACGGAGCGGATAGTGGTAAAACCATACGTATACGGATCAAATATTAGACGGATACAAATACAGATACGGATCGGATTGGATATTTATTAAAAAAATATAAATATTATTAAAAAATATCAAATTTCATAATATTTTATTTAATTATAATGATGAATAACATAATTTTTTTTCATAATATATATTAAAATATATGGTATATATTTACTATTCGGATATGAATAATTGAAACATAAAATCATACTAGTATCCGTATCTATACAGATATTTGAATATTAAATATCCATATATAATTTTTCGAATACATATCAAATATACACAAGATATTATCTACTCCGTTTTCACCTCTATTTAAAATACATAAAGAAAAAAAGAAATGTGCTATACATGCTTTAAAAAAAAGGTAAAAGGTCAGAAATTTGATAGGTCTATATTTTTTTTGAGATGAAAGGGCAATTTAACTTATTTGATAGGTCAATAGTTAAACTTAGGGGACACTGAAGGCATGACAGGTGACAGGTGCACTTTACCTCAGTTGATGCAGTTTCCAAATATTTCTAGTCAATTCTTCAAAATAAATTCATGTTTGTTTTTTATGGCTCAAGCAAAACATGGAGTAGAAGGAAAACATTTTTAGTTGTGTTTCACACTTAGTTAAGAAAAAACCTTGCTTTAATTATTCTAGTTCTTGTCATGATACCAACTTTTCAACATTATAAAATTATCAGAGTTTACTATATATGCAGCGTTCGACGTGACACACTATCTAAGCTATAATGTATTGTAGCATGTCTATAGTGTGTCTATATATATACAGGGAGGATGGTTCAAATGTCTTTATTTTTTGTGCCTCCATCATGTCTTCAATTTTAAAAACTTTAATAACTCAAAATTTAAAACTCAAAAGTCAAAATAAAACCGTTGGATATGATCTATATCATTTTATCTATGTGCTCATAAAAAAATATCACATTTTGATTTTGTTTTTATGTGAATCAATAAGTTGAAAAATCAACGTATAGAAATTATCATTAGTACGTTTTTTACAAGCTCTTGATGACAACTAAAACAAAATTGAAATGTCATAAATTTTTACAAGTATATAGATAAAATGATGTAGATCATATTCAACGGTTTTATTTGACTTTTAAGTTTTAAATTTTGAGTTATTAAAGTTTTTAAAAATGGAGGCATGATGGAGGCATGAAAAATAGAGGCATTTGAACCCTCCTCATATATATATATATATATATATATATATATAGGAAATTGCTAATATGCTATGCATAGCAAGAGGGTCTCCGTACTACGGCTCAATATTTGAGTTTTTAAAATTCTAACGGTCGATCCGAACCGTCAACATGATCTCTATATGAATATGTACTTGCAAACCAAATTTTACATTGTTTTAGAATTTTTTTTTACTATTTTTTAGATAGGTAGAAAATCACTTGATCTAAAAATTATGTACCATTCAGATAAAGTGTTTTTCTACCTATCTAAAAAAATAATAAAAAAATTCTAAAAAATGTAAAATTTGGTTTGCAAGTACATCTCATATGGAGATCATGTTGAACGGTTCGGATCGACTGCACGGAGGCCCTCTAGCTATGCATAGCACCGTAGCCAACTCCTATATATATATAGAGAGAGAGAGAGAGAGAGAGAGACTATCATGCTTTGGGAAGTAAAGAGAGTATTTTACTTCCCGCTCATATCTTCATTTTCAAAGTTCAAATAGTCGATCCGAACTTCTCAACATGATTTTCATATTGATATGTGCTTGGAGACCAAATTTTACATTTTTTAGAAATTTTTTACTATTTATTTTAGAATCTTTGAAAATCACAGCTTTTCATTAAATAAAAAAATAATAAAAAATTCTAAAAAAATAGTAAAAAATTTCCAAAAAATGTAAAATTTGGTCTCCAAGCACATATCAATATAAAGATCATGTTGAGGAATTCAGATCAACTGTTTAAACTTTGAAAATAGAGATATGAGCGGGAAGTAAAACACTCTATTTACTTCCCAAAGCATCATGCATCACTCTATATATAGGTTGGCTAATATCAAAACGTTGTTTCGGAGTTGTGGTGCAACCAATTAGTTTTTCAATTTTTAAAGTCCAAATAGTCAATCCAAACCGTTAAATGTGATCTCTATATTAAAATATGCTTGGAGACCAAATTTTACATTTTTTTTGAAATTTTTTTACTATTCATTAAGTCAGTTTTAAAATCGCTGATTTTAATAAACAGTCAAAAAAATTTGGATCACTGAAAATAAATATTTTAAAACTGAATAAATAGTAAAAAAATTCAAAAAAATATAAATCTTGGTCTCCAAGCACATTTTAATATACGATTGAAGGGTAGAACTAGGGTGCTCTCGAGTTCACCAAGCCCTTGGTGAACTCAAGTCCAAAACTCATCGGATCGGCTTCTAACGACGAATCCGACTATTGAAACCCGTCTACCTTACGAGTGATGGGTCTACATGCAAAAATTTTAAATTTTAAAATTAATTTTACATAGAGTCAAGTGGTCAAAATTTAGAAGGTTACTAAATTAATTTTAATGCATTCATTTTTTGACGTTTTTTGACCACTTGACTCTATGCAAAATTAATTTCAAAATTTAAAATTTTTGCATGTAGACGCATCACTCGTAAGGTAGACGGGTTTCAACGGTCGGATTCGTCGTTTGAAGCCGATCCTATGAGTTTTGGACTTGAGTTCACCAAGGGCTTGGTGAACTCGAGAGCACCCTAGTTCTACCCTAGATTGAATATTGAACAGTTTGGATTGACTGTTCGAATCTTGAAAATGTAAAACCCGAAACATGTGTTCTACGGCCTAAAAACAAAAGTTTTGATATTAGCCAACATCGATCTGTACATATATACACATACATATCCAAATTAGTACACTAAGCAAATTTTCTCACTCAGCAAAAAAATTTCATCCGAGTCCTTAATTAAACAATTCATCTACGAGTAACACCTTCACATAAATTAAGACATCCTTCATAGAAATAGTAGTAGTGTGTGTGTACACACACTATGTACAAGTTCAGGCTTTTTGGTCAACCAATGGCTTTTAATTTGTAAAATATTTGTTTTTTCTCTTTGGTGTCAGGAAATTAACAAGTTATTAAATCCAGAAGCAGAACTATAAAATTGAGATTGTAGTAGCTGAATTACAAAATTTCATTTTATAAAAGGGTCAAAAGATATTATTGCATATAATAAAATACAAAATTTAATGGACCAAATTACAAAATTTTCAGTTTATAGAGAGGGGCCTAGAAGGCTAGAACCCTTTGGTCCCTTTCCCCCACCATCACCTTCTGCCCAAGCTGAATTTTTTTTTATTTCGGTCACCATAAGTTATGAAATTCTTTCAATATTTCTTAGAGATTTAATTCAAAATCTTATATTTATTAAATAAAAAAGTTCAGAAAAAAAACAGATATGGAGAGATGATAAATAATTTCAATAGTATTTCTAAAACTACTGCATAATGGTCGTGAAGACTTTGAAAATTATATATATCTCTCAGCAGTTCACTGATAGGGGTGTTTATCGGGTCCAGTTTAATTGGTTTTAAACCGTACCGAGAGAGTTTGATTTAAACAATTCGGTTTTTCCTGTTAAATGGATTGATTCGGTTCATTTTTTAAAACCAGTTTAATAGTTTTGTTTGGTTTGGTTTAGAAACTTTAAAACTGGTTAGACCAACCGACCGAAATTTTCAAACCCATATCCCGTCCTAACCAAATATTAAAAAAAAAAATAATTACGACAGATGTATATTGCTTGGTTTAAACCGAACCAAAAAAACAATTAAATTTCATCTTTTAAAAAATTCAAAAAATTAACAAAAAAAGTTTATTTTTATGATTAATATCTAATCTTGGTTCAACTCAGTTCGGTTTAATTTTTCAAAACCAAATAAAACTTTAGTTTGTCTATCTTAATTCGGTTTGGACTGAACCAAACCGATGAACACCTCTAGGGACTGAGTTGTAAACTTTAATTTAAAAAAAAAAACATGTAAGTGATGTGCATGCTTTTTTGAAAAGAAACTTTAATCTGCTAAAGTTGATTGTTAACTTGACTATCTAGATGATATAATGGCAGAGCTATTTTGGTAGCTAGAGTTAAAGGAGAAAATGAAATGAATTAAAAACGTGACAAAATATATTGTAGAGAATCTCTAAAATTATGGAGGGCATTAATAAAAAGGGAAAATAATTTGGTAGAGCAGAAAGTGCCAAATGTGTGATGAAATGAACTTGTCTTGTGCTTAATTTGGTCATTGTAGAAATGATTGGTTGGAAGGATGTCTTCTTCTAAGTTCCAATCACACATAAATGCATAATCATATCAGGAGATCAAATTCATGGGTCACAGTTCAAGTTTGTGGTCTTCTCATAGATAATAGATTGTGACATTTTAACACAATAGAGGTCTAAGTTTTTGTCTAATCCATCGTACTATATTTCTTTGGATTTTCTGTGGCATACATGATCCAAATCTGTTGCTATTTTAGTAGAAATAGCCACAGTCACAAGATTCGCATTTAATTCGCAAATTATTCGCGAATTAAACGATTTTCTGGTGATGGCGAACCGAACACTGAATTATTCGGTTGACCGAACTTTGACTGAATTATTCGCGAATTTTACGAATTATTGGCAGATAATTTGCGATTTTTTTTTCCTTTGCTCCCTTGTGGGACTGAGATCTCCATCCAGATAATTCCGAATTATTCCCGAATTATATCCGAATTATTTCCGAATCACGAATTTTTGTCCCCGAATTGAACCCGAATAATTCATTTGTCACCATGGAAATAGCAGGACTCCGGTTTTAGAGAGAGAAAGAGAAAAAAATCGATGAGAGAGAGAAAGAGAGGAGGGGAAAAATAGAATCATGCTATTTTAGATATCTTAATACAATATTTACTGTAGCTATCAGCAAGACCAACAAATTATTCGTGTTCAGCATCTTCTCAAATGAACAGAGAATTAAATATATTCTCGAATTATATTCAAATTTTTCTCAAATTTTTCTCATAATTTATTTTCTTTTATTAAAACTTTAAACATTTGTTGCATTATAAAATCAATTATTTTCAAATTGTAACCTTATTAAACTCATTTAATATGAATCGTGAATTTTACATCTCACCAAATTATTTCTAAACTTTTAAATTGTCACTATTGTTAATGTTATACTAGCAATGGAAATTTATCTATATGTAAAGCTTGATATTATATAGCAACGTCAAAATTATGTACCTCTCTTGATTTGATTCATCTATCTTTTTCAACAACAATCTCAATGAACAAATAATGTAGTTTTATTAATTGAAGAGTGCACATTAATTGTAGTAGGATAATATTATGGTAGTAAAATTGACATTAACACTTTAGTTGTTTAGTTGTTACTAAATTGAATTGCATAGAATATTTTTTATATTAATTTTAATGAACTTTTAATTTGTTACCAAATAATATTTATGGACTTCAACCACCAAATTAGCGCCAAGAAATAATTATCATATTGTTATATTAATAGTGCATAAAAAAGTAGCTGATAATAATACTAGAAAGATAATTAAGAGCATAGTCACAAGATTCGCAAATCGCAAATAATTCATTTTTTTTGTGATGACGAACCGAACGTCAAATTATTCAGTTGATCGAACATTGACCGAATTATTTGTGAATTTTACGAACTTTTTCCGAACTTTTTTTTTGTTTTTTTTTTTTGCTCCCTTGTGAGACTGAGACCTCCAGTCTGGATAATACCGAATCATTCCAAATTTTTAACCCCACCGGACTGAACCCGAATATTCATTTGTCACTGTGATTAAGAGATGGCTTAGCACCATGCTACACAAATAGCTATTGAAAGAGTTGCATAGAAGATCCGAATTTGAAATTGTGACTCAAATCTAGGGGGCCACCTATCCCCTTCGTATTAAATCTTTCACTGTTCAAAACCAACCGACTATACTTTCTATTTTGTACCATATTTCCAAGAGGAAGGAGCTGAGAAAATTTGTAAATTGTGGGATTCGGATTAGGTTTGTGTGCATGCATGGTTTTTAATATTATTTTAAAATTTTCAAAAGAAGAACAAAGGTACTAATTTGAAACCGTGTTGTTCCTTGTCTAGGCATGAAAATGTTTTGTTTAAAATATAAAAATGGGTCTTGGAAGCTTCTTGGAGCCGACGATGTGCGACCAAAATTTTAATTTTATGAAAATTTGGTTGTCTGATAACTTGAGAAAAGACAGGAATTTGAGTTGCCAATTATTTTTGACACAAATTATTGACGAGGAAGAAAAAAAATGATAGACTTATCTATAATATAGATAATGCTCCCTACCCAACTAGAACTAGCAAAAAAGTTCGTGGCTCGATTGTGACTCATAGTTGATTTGTTCGCTATAACAGTTTGTTCGTTACTGAACTGAGCTGGAGCCTAGCTCGCTCGTCACTAGTTCGGTTCAGAATTAACGAGTTCAAACTGGGGCCTAGCTCGCTCGCCAGTTCGCGAGCTACCTCGATCGGTTAGGCATCAATTTGTGAATTTGTATGAATTTGTGCGCATTTTATACTGTCCAGCTCGGTCCAACTCGGTTCAAAAAATTTGTAGAATTTAATTTTTTTTCTTAAAACAAGATCCAGCCATACCCAACTCACGAGTTAGCTCGGTCCAGCTCGCAACAATTTCAAGCTAAGATTTCAGCTCATACCTCTAAAGTCAACTCGTTCGTGATTCGAATGAGCCAACTCGTTGCCACCCTTACACAAAACCAATAAAAAAGACAGCGACAGTGCTAAATTAAAAAAAAAAAAGTGCATGAATTTTTTCCTGTCTATTTTTTAGTAATGCCATAATAAATAAATAAATTTTTTTTTTGACAATTATGACCGTATGTAGTTTTAAGAATGAAAATAATTTCCAATATAATATGCTAACGTAATAATTACTGTATTATAAAGGAATTGCATTTAAAAAAAAACATTAATTACAAAAATTTGGAAAACACAACCAAATTCTTGAGCTCCTTTTATTTTATGAACACTTGAGCTATTTTAACTAAGAAAAATTTAGTGAGACTGAATACTTATTGTTCAAAATATTTATATTTACATTGAAAAACTCATATGATTTAAAAATAGTATTAAATGAAAAATTGGCAGCAGTGTGCTCCACCTCCATTTTTCACCTTGACTGATTTCCTATCATACTGGTAATTAAGTATTTATTCTGACACCGTGACAACTAAGTACTAACACATATACCACCCCAGTAGCGCAATTTTTTTTAAGAAATTAAAAAGTCGTTATTGATAGGAGTGCCAACGGGTACGGTCAGGGTCGCATGAAACATTTTCGTATCTGTACCCATTATAAATTGTCTTTATCCGTATTCTATCTTTATCCGTTATGTTTGTTGGATAATTAAATGGTAGCGGATAAATTACAACTAGTAATGCTAATATAATAATTTTTTTTATTATTTACTATATAAAATATTAAAATACATTCATTTCACACATTTATTGTAAAAAATCTGAACCCCCTTTATCCTTCTTTCCCCTCTTTTATTATTATTTTTTTAAATATGTAGCTAGTGTGGCATACAACTGTAACTAACCATATTTTGAAAGAAAAAAAACCAACAAACTTTGGCAAAATGATTTTTTAATTTCTCAAAGAAATTGTCAGTAGCAGCCACCAATGAGAAAAATAAACTAGAATTCTATGAACTCTCCTTACGAATTAAACAAATTTATGAGAATTTGGTTCTGAGAATAGAAAACACAGTATAACTTAATGAATTCTTGCCATGTATATAATACAACCAAACTCACCAATTTAATCAGCAATCATTTAAATGAGTGCAGTGATTTAGTGATTAGATCTAATCATTTGTCCTTGCAGTGCTGGCTAGTACTATATACGGATTGTGATTCTGGCACTGTACTCAGATTTGCTGTTGACTGTACCAGTGTCGGCAGGCGGTGCTGCAATTCCTGACACGTGTCCATGCTGGTCAAGCTTCATAGGAGCAATATATTCCTACAAATATGGATTTGGAGAATTAAAAATATGGATTTGGAGAAGGCAAAATTTCAAAGCAGTGATGTATAAAATGTCTGTTTAGGTTAATTAATCCATCGATTAGATGTTGATGGTGATCAAACTGTTACGGATTTTTTCAACTAATTGGCTGACTATTTCTATTTATGGCCGATTATTCCCGATTATTCGTTTAGCGGTAAATTTCAAATAAAAAAAAAGAAAATTTCAAAAAGAGGGGGGAGGCTTGTTTCCCATATAATGAAATTGTTAAAGGTTAAAACTAAGAATTTGTTTTAATATATTTGACTATTACAAACAATCTAAATTTATTACTAATTTTGAAGATGTATAATGAATTTATAGCTCGTTAAGTAAATTAATATCAACGATTCAAATTTATTATTTAAAATAAATTTTAATATTTGCTTTAGCCTAATTAGCTAATGCATCCATGATGTCAAGCTCGCCATATCTTTACTCAAAAATAATCAAAAGACACACTCAAGAATATTTAGAAACAATATTCTTTAATTTTATATAAGAAGATATTGTACTAATGATTTTATATTTAGAAACCAGTTTTGAACTGATGCCTTGAATCATGCTGCTTCAATTATAGCTCGTTAAGTAAATTAATATCAACGATTCAAATTTATTATTTAAAATAAATTTTAATATTTGCTTTAGCCTAATTAGCTAATGCATCCATGATGTCAAGCTCGCCATATCTTTACTCAAAAAATAATCAAAAGACACACTCAAGAATATTTAGAAACAATATTCTTTAATTTTATATAAGAAGATATTGTACTAATGATTTTATATTAGAAACCAGTTTTGAACTGATGCCTTGAATCATGCTGCTTCAATTGCAAATCCAGCCCGGCCCATAAACGTTTTCAGTAGGCCTACTTATTGGATAAATGGACCGAACAATATTGGACAAACTCATATCCGAATAGGACCCGAAACTCGGCCCGTACTCAAAATTATATTTGTATGAACGGTCCGAGGCCGAGTTTGAGCACATTAAGATATCAAACTTCAAATTACTAAAAGCAAATTTTAAACATAATAGTAATATTTTTTCATTATAAAATACACTCTACTATAATATTAGTGCGTGAAATTATCCTAAATACATTACAACTACAGTCCAAATAACTGTTGAAATACAAAAATATCATATTACAGAAGTTAGAAAATACTAGGTTTAAATTCAAAACTAAAATAACACCAAATAAATAAACAACAATTATATATTAAAAAACACCAGTTTCAACAGATAAAAATGAATCAGTGCATCACTCATCTAATTTGTAACTCACAAACCAAGTGGGATTGGAAACAATATGGGCCGAAATAGCAAATGGATCCATTTGCTATTTCTGCCCAAATTGTTTCCAATTCCACTTGGCAAGCCCGGATTTGAATTTGGTGAGATCAAGTAAAACTCGAAACGGCTCTGCCATTGCCAGTGACACCTCAGTTCCTCAGGAAGTCGTTTAGATCCCCTAAAGTAACCCAATTTTTTATTTTAGATCCAGACCGTCCAATTCACGAATTTTGACCGAATTTTGATTGAATTATTCATGAATTTTACGAATTTTGGCAGATAATTTACAATTTTTTTTTTCCTTTGCTCCCTTGTGGGACTGAGATCTCCATTCAGATAATTCCGAATCATTACCAATTATATCTGAATTATTCCTTAATCATGAAACTTTTAACCCGAACCGAATCCGAATAATTCATCAATATGAAAATAGCGGGACTTCGGCTTTAGAGAGAGAAAGAGGAAAAAATCAATGAGAGAGAGAAAGAGAGGAGGAGAAAAATAGAATCATGCTATTTTAGATATCTTAATACAATATTTACTGTAGCTATCAGCAAGACCAACAAATTATTCGTTTTTAGCGTCTTCTCAAATGAAGAGAGAATTAAATATATTCTCGAATTATATTCAAGTTCTTCTCAAATTATTCTCATAATTTATTTTCTTTTATTAAAACTTTAAACATTTGTTGCATTATAAAATCAATTATTTTCAAATTGTAACCTTACTAAACTCATTTAATATGAATCGTGAATTTTACATCTCACCAAATTATTTCCACACTTTTAAATTGTCACTATTGTTATTGTTATGCTAGCAATAGAAATTTATGCTCTTCCATATGTAAAGCTTGATATTATATAGCAATGTCAAAATTATGTAGCTCTCTTGATTTGATTCATCTATCTTTTTCAACAACAACCTCAATGAACAAATAATGTAGTTTTATTAATTGAAGAGTGCACATTAATTGTAGTAGGATAATATTATGGTAGTAAAATTGACATTAACACTTTAGTTGTTTAGTTGTTACTAAATTGAATTGCATAGAATATTTTTTATATTAATTTTAATGAACTTTTAATTTGTTACCAAATAATATTTATGGACTTCAACCACCAAATTAGCGCCAAGAAATAATTATCATATTGTTATATTAATAGTGCATAAAAAAGTAGCTGATAATTATACTAGAAAGATAACTAAGAGCATAGTCACAAGATTCGCGAATCGCGAATAATTTGTTTTTTTGTGATAACGAACCGAATATCGAATTATTCAGTTGACCGAACTTAACCGAATTTTTCCCAAACTTCTTTTTTTGCTCCCTTGTAGGACTGAGACCTCCAATATGGATAATTCCGAATCATTCCTGAACCACGAACTTCTAATCCAGCCGAACCAAACCCGAATATTTATTTGTCAATGTGATTAAGAGATGGCTTAGCACCATGCTACACAAATAGCTATTGAAAGAGTTGCATAGAAGATCCGAATTTGAAATTGTGACTCAAATCTAGGGGGCCACCTATCCCTTTCGTATTAAATCTTTCACTGTTCAAAACCAACCGACTATACTTTATATTTTGTACCATATTTCCAAGAGGAAGGAGCTGAGAAAATTTGTAAATTGTGGGATTCGGATTAGGTTTGTGTGCATGCATGGTTTTTAATATTATTTTAAAATTTTCAAAAGAAGAACAAAGGTACTAATTTGAAACCGTGTTGTTCCTTGTCTAGGCATGAAAATGTTTTGTTTAAAATATAAAAATGGGTCTTTGAAGCTTCTTGGATCCGACGATGTGCGACCAAAAATTTAATTTTATGAAAATTTGGTTGTCTGATAACTTGAGAAAAGACAGGAATTTGAGTTGCCAATTATTTTTGACACAAATTATTGACGAGGAGAAAAAAAATGATAGACTTATCTCTAATATAGATAGTGCTCCCTACCCGACTAGAACTGGCAAAAAAGTTCGTGGCTCGATTGTGACTCATAGTTGATTTGTTCGCTATAACAGTTTGTTCGTTACTGAATCGAGCTGGAGCCTAGCTCGCTCGTTACTAGTTCGGTTCAGAATTAATGAGTTCAAACTGAGGTCTAGCTCGCTCGCCAGTTCGCGAGCTATCTCGATTGGTTAGGCATCGGTTAGGCATCAATTTGTGAATTTGTATGAATTTGTGTGCATTTTATACTGTCCAGCTCGGTCCAACTCGGTTTAAAAAATTTGTAGAAATTTTTTTTTTTCTTAAAACAAGATCCAGCCATACCGAACTCATGAGTTAGCTCGGTCCAGCTCGCAACAATTTCAAGCTTCATACCTCTAAAGTCAGCTCGTTCGTGATTCGGACGAGCCAACTCGTTGCCACCCTTACACACAACCAATAAAAAGACAGCGACAGTGCTAAATTAAAAAAAAAAAGTGCATGAATTTTTTCCTGTCTATTTTTTAGTAATGCCATAATAAATAAATAATTTTTTTTTTGACAATTATGACCGTATGTAGTTTTAAGAATGAAAATAATTTCCAATATAATATGCTAACGTAATAATTACTGTATTATAAAGGAATTGCATTTAAAAAAAACATTAATTACAAAAATTTGGAAAACACAACCAAATTCTTGAGCTTCTTTTATTTTATGAACACTTGAGCTATTTTAACTAAGAAAAATTTAGTGAGACTGAATACTTATTGTTCAAAATATTTATATTTACATTGAAAAACTCATATGATTTAAAAATAGTATTAAATGAAAAAATGGCAGCAGTGTGCTCCACCTCCATTTTTCACCTTGACTGATTTCCTAATATACTGGTAATTAAGTATTTATTCTGACACCGTGACAACTAAGTACTAACACATATACCACCCCAGTAGCGCAATTTTTTTTAAGAAATTAAAAAGTCGTTATTGATAGGAGTGCCAACGGGTACGGTAAGGGTCGCATGAAACATTTTCGTATCTGTACCCATTGTAAATTGTCTTTATCCGTATTCTATCTTTATCCGTTATATTTGTTGGATAATTAAATAGTAGCGGATAAATAACTGGTAATGCTAATACAATAATTTTTTTTATTATTTACTATGTAAAATATTAAAATACATTCATTTCACACATTTATTGTAAAAAATCTGAACCCCCTTTATCCTTCTTTCCCCTCTTTTATTATTATTTTTTTAAATATGTAGCTAGTGTGGCGTACAACTGTAACTAACCATATTTTTGAAAGAAAAAAAACCAACAATCTTTGGCAAAATAATTTTTTAATTTCTAAAGAAATTGTCAGTAGCAGCCACCAATGAGAAAAATAAACTAGAATTCTATGAACTCTCCTTATGAATTAAACAAATTTATGAGAATTTGGTTCTGAGAATAGAAAACACAGTATAACTTAATGAATTCTTGCCATGTATATAATACAACCAAACTCACCAATTTAATCAGCAATCATTTAAATGAGTGCAGTGATTAGTGATTAGTGATTAGTGATTAGATCTAATCATTTGTCCTTGCAGTGCTGGCTAGTACTATATACGGATTGTGATTCTGGCACTGTACTCAGATTTGCTGTTGACTGTACCAGTGTCGGCAGGCGGTGCTGCAATTCCTGACACGTGTCCATGCTGGTCAAGCTTCATAGGAGCAATATATTCCTACAAATATGGATTAGGAGAATTAAAAATATGGATTTGGAGAAGGCAAAATTTCAAAGCAGTCATGTATAAAACGTCTGTTTAGGTTAATTAATCTATCGATTAGTTGTTGATGGTGATCAAACTGTTACGGATTTTTTCAACTAATTGGCTGACTATTTCTATTTATGGCCGATTATTCCCGATTATTCGTTTAGCGGTAAATTTCAAATAAAAAAAAAAGAAAATTTCAAAAAGAGGGGGGAGGCTTGTTTCCCATATAATGAAATTGTTAAAGGTTAAAACTAAGAATTTGTTTTAATATATTTGACTATTACAAACAATCTAAATTTATTACTAATTTTGAAGATGTATAATGAATTTATAGCTCGTTAAGTAAATTAATATCAACGATTCAAATTTATTATTTAAAATAAATTTTAATATTTGCTTTAGCCTAATTAGCTAATGCATCCATGATGTCAAGCTCGCCATATCTTTACTCAAAATATAATCAAAAGACACACTCCAGAATATTTAGAAACAATATTCTTTAATTTTATATAAGAAGATATTGTACTGATGATTTTTATATTTAGAAACCAGTTTTGAACTGATGCCTTGAATCATCCTGCTTCAATTGCAAATCCAGCCCGGCCCATAAATGTTTTCAGTAGGCCTACTAATTGGATAAACGGGCCGAACAATTTGGACAAACTCATATCCGAATAGGACCCGAAACTCGGCCCGTACTCAAAATTATATTTGTATGAACGGTCCGAGGTCGAGTTTGAACATATTAAGATATCAAACTTCAAATTACTAAAAGCAATTTTAAACATAATACATTACAACTACAGTCCAAATAACTGTTGAAATACAAAAATATTATATTACAGAAGTTAGAAAATACTAGGTTTAAATTCAAAACTAAAATAACACTAAATAAATACAACAATTATATATTAAAAAAAAAAACACCAGTTTCAACAGATAAAAATGAATCAATGCATCACTCATCTTCACTCATCTAATTAGTAACTCACAAACCAAGTGGGATTGAGAAACAATATGGGCCGAAATAGCAAATGGATCCATTTGCTATTTCGGGCCATATTGTTTCCAATCCCACTTGGCAAGCCCGCATTTGAATTTGGTGAGATCAAGTAAAACTCGAAACGGCTCTGCCATTGCCAGCGACACCTCAGCAAGGAGTTTAGATCCCCTAAAGTAACCCAATCTTTTAGTTTAGATCCTGACCGTCCAATTCCAATCCAGCCAATCCGGCCTGAGGTGAAGCACACCGGGGCCCATCTGACGGTCCAGATCTAAACTCAAAAATTGGATTTACTTTAGGAGATTCGAACAAGTCTGGCTTTAGTCCCGGGTCCATATCCTCTGAGATAACATAATATTTATGTTAGATCCTGACCGTCCGATCAAAACTCCAGCTTTTGCAGCCCAAGATGAAATGCACGGTCTGGATCTAAATAGAAATAATCTGTTACCTCAGGTGATATGAATTCTTCCGCACGGCGTCAGCATGTCTATCTCCTTGCCCCCTCGATTACCATAAAACCTCACTTACGCACTGAGAGAGCATCGACACGAAACCAGTAACAATCAGCAATGAATCGTCTCGCGCGCTTCTTCTCCCGACCCGATAACCCGGTTGTGGCCGCGACCCGTTTGATCGGTGGCTGGAGGAGGGGGTTTTGCGATGAACCGGGTGGCAGAGAGGCGCTAAATTATGACGTAGTTATTGTCGGAGCGGGTCCTGCTGGGTTATCTGCTGCGATCCGATTGAAGCAGATTTGCCAAGAGAAAAACACTCATCTCTCCGTTTGTGTCCTCGAGAAAGGCTCTGAAGTTGGTAATTTTTTTGTTTGCACATTATTTAGGGAATGAGAAATTGATTTATGTTTAATTTATGAATAGTTCTGTTCAAATTGTGCACTTAGTACCAATTAAATAGTAACAACCATAATGACAAATGAATTATTCGGGTTCGGTTGGTTGGGGTCAAAAGTTCCGTGATTCGAGAATAATCCGGGTATAATTCGGGAATGATTCGGAATTATCCGGACCAGAGATCTCAGTCCCACAAGTGAGCAAAAAAAAAAGTTCGGGAAAACTTAGGGAAAATTTCGCGAATAATTCGTAAAATTGAGAAAAAATTGGTAAAATTCGCGAATAATTCGGCGTTCGGTTCGTCATCACAAAAGAAAAAGAATATTCGTGAATAATTCACGAATCTTGTGACTATGGTAACAACAATAAAGTTATATTTTGTTTCCTTACTGGATGTGGCATTACACTTTTCTCTCTGTTTTTTTCTTTTTCGATATAGGTGCTCATATATTGTCAGGAAATGTTTTTGAGCCGCGAGCATTAAATGAGTTGATTCCAAACTGGAGGCAAGAGGGGGTATGTCTGGATTTGTATTTCTCATTTCTGGAACATTTGGTATTTTATTTCTATTTAGGCCTTAATTTTTGTAGGCCCCGATAAATGTGCCAGTCTCTACTGATAAGTTTTGGTTTCTGACAAGGAGTAGAGCGCTGTCACTTCCTTCTCCCTTTAACAACAAAGGAAACTATGTAATAAGGTATGAGAATTTTATCTAGAAAATATTTCAAATATCAAGAATTTGTAAAGTAGGTTGATTTGGTTCAATGAGGGTAATTTGGTCAGATAATTCATAGTTTTTGTACTTGATTTTGCAGTTTGAGTCAACTGGTTCGATGGATGGCAACAAAGGCTGAAGAATTAGGGGTTGAAATATATCCAGGTTTTGCTGCCGGTGAGGTACAATCAAATTATTAGACCAGATAATGTTTCAAAATGAAGTGAATTGGTGAGATATAAGATTTATCTTATATATAAATTATTGAGCAGGTTTTGTATGATGAAAACGAAGCGGTTGTTGGTGTGGCAACCAATGATATGGGAGTTGCTAAAGATGGCTCGAAGAAGGAGACGTTTCAACGAGGCGTTGAACTAAGAGGTACATCTAACGAACTTGTAGTGCTTGTACAGATTCCCCCCTGAAGTATTGAATAATTACTTCCGAGCCAAATTGCTTGTATGTGCATGATACAAGAATGCAAATACCAAAAATTACCCCTTAACTAGTCTATTTCTTTAACTACTCTTTGATTTTGCAAGATTTTTTTTTTGTGGCCATATATTGTTTTGTTACAGATTCTTTATTTTGTTCGACTCATGAAATTAATCTTATTGGTCAGTGAAATAAAAAAAAATGATGATGCAGGAAGAATTACACTTCTAGCAGAGGGATGCCGGGGCTCATTATCTGAGGTTTGTTTGGATGTAAAACATTACTATTATGTACTATAGCCTAATTAATTATATTCACACTCCTTTTATCCTTTAACAGAAAATTATTAAGAAGTTTAATCTCCGGGAAAAAGGTCAAGGGCAACATCAGACATATGCTCTTGGGATAAAGGAGGTAACTTTATATATTTTATTTTTGTTTTTGATTTTTGACTTTTGACTTTTCTCAGTTTTATGTTCATAAAGTAGTGTGGAAAAAAATGGATTTGGTTTACTTTTGTGCATGTTCACATTTTAGATTTTATGGCTATGTCACTTTTCCATTTCACATTTTATAGATATGAATGTCATATTCTTGTATCGGACTGCGTTGTCACGCAAAATTGTTACATGTTATGGATATGGCATAAACTTCCTTTTTTTTTTTAAAACACACAGGCGCAAATTGGATGTATTGCTTGTGTCAGTTATTTAATAATAATTCAACTAGCATATAAACTCAAAATGCACCAATTTGGACTCAGAAGTATGACATGATATGTTTACTAGGTCTGGGAAATTGAAGAAGGCAAGCATGAACCAGGTTCGGTGCTTCATACAATAGGTTGGCCTTTGGATTATAACACTTATGGGGGGTCTTTTCTATATCATATGGCCGATAGACAAGTACAACTCTTGACTCCTTAAATATTTACATCAATTCTGTGTAAATTTTTTGCAGATTTTTCATTGTCCTGTTTTGCTAAGTATGCATGATGTTTTCAGGTATCAATTGGATTAGTTGTGGCATTGAACTATCAGAACCCTTACTTGAGTCCTTATGATGAATTTCAGGTTTCTTTTCCCTGTTACTATCAGTTTTTTTATTGTCGATTTGTGAACTTAGCGAAAGTTTTGCAAATTACACCGAGGATCTACCAATCTTTGCAAAAAAAAACCTAGAATTTGTAGCATTGTGAAAAATAGGAGTGAGAGCATATTATCCTTCAGTAATCTGACCATATGTGTAACCCATTTATATTTTCTTCTTTTTTGCTAATAATAATCTTATTTTCTGTACATTAAGTTCCTCCTTTTGTAACTTCTTGTACCTTAGTCTTTGTCTACTTTCTCTACAGTTGTTACCCCAATGTCATGTTTAATTACATTAGAATCATTAGATATAGATAAAAAGTTAAAGCAATGGTTTTCTGAAAGTAATGGAAAGTGCATATATGTCCGTGAAATATAATTGAGAAAAGTCTGGAAATGGCACTTGAACTATTGCAGTTGGTTCAATTAGACCCTTAAAACTTTCTCTTCTCTTCTCTTCTCTTCTCGTTTTGTCTACTTACAATACTTTCTTTCATTGAAACAAAGTATTCATTCTCTATTTCAAAAAAACTTGCAATTTAGCAACAATTTATCGCACATGTCACATTGTTTCTCACTTCTCATGTCCTAAATAAATGATGCGAACATCAGGGGATGTATGCGAGACCAATTGATTCCATGAAATCACACAATAAGAAGTTCAGGAAGATGTAGTTGGAGGTTGGATTGCACCATTGTTTTTTTTTCTTGAACTTATTCATCAAAAAGTCGAAAAAGAAAAATGAAAGACCGGATAACTTCATAGACATGCTGTACTTTTTAAAACATCCTCCCAACAATCGCATCACTATTCTTGTTTGTTAGCTGTAAAAATATCATTTAAGTGTTGAAATCAAGAAAAATAAATTAAATGGGTTTCAAATTGAAGATATGTATAAACAAAAAAAAAAAAATGTTGGAAGAGGACACGACAATGGGTTTAGTTGTGGGAAAGAGGGAAGGTCCAATTTACCGTAGCTCATTTTATCACTAGCAAAACTAACTTCATTAGTTACTCTATTTTTTGGAAGGGAAGTATCATGGGAGGAAAGGAGTAGGGAGGAAAAATAATTTCTCTGTTTACTGCTAGGAGTGGCTGAACCAAATGAAAATCAGAAGTTTAGAAAGGCAAATGAACCAAATAAAAGTTGAAGGGTCTAATTGAACTAACTACAATAGTTCATTGCTATTTTCAGACTTTTCTCAAAATAATTCTACATACAATATGTTCGGTTAGATTATTCCTTGTCCATTGAAAGATAGGTTTGTTTGCAAAGCGCATGGACACCAGTTTGTTCTCCGAATTAGAAAAAAAGTGGGTTTTTTGTTTTCAAAATATTTCTTTTCATAATACCCTTTATTTAATTTTTTTTTTTTGATGTATGAATTTCCAGAAATTCAAACATCATCCGGCTATTAGAAAACTATTGGAAGGTGGAAATGTGATCCAGTACGGTGCTCGTACACTAAATGAAGGTGGCTTTCAGGTAATCTATTGCTAGATTGTTGGTGTAATATAATTGAATTTGAGTGAGGCTATGGTACTATGCATAGTGCATAATGGTCCGTACTATGGATCAATATCTCCATTTTCAAAATCCAAACAATCAGTCTGAACCGTTCAATATGATCTCCATATGAAAATGTTACTTATAGATCAAATTTTACATTTTTTAGATTTTTAATTTATATTTTTAGATAGGTAGAAAATAACTTGATATAAAGATTGTAAATCATTCAAAAGTAGTGATTTTTTACCTATCTAAAAATAAAGTAAAAAAATTCTGGAAATATAAAATTTAGTTTGCAAGTACATTTTCATATGGAAATTTGTTGAACGGTTCAGATCGACTATTTGGACTTTGAAAACAAAAATATTGATCCGTAGTACATACTAATCTGCACTATGCATAGTGCTATAGCCTCACTCATTGAATTGTATTACAAAATTGATTAGTCTATTTCTTTGATTGACAAAATTTGCAGTCAATACCAAATCCAGTTTTTCCAGGAGGAGCAGTTATCGGCTGCTCTGCTGGATTTATTAATGTGCCCAAAATTAAAGGAACACATACTGCCATGAAATCTGGTTAGTTTCTAATTACCACTTTGCTCAATCATTGATAAATGCTCTGCTATGTTACCTTGAATTTATCATTTGTGCACTGTAGGTATGATAGCAGCAGAAGCAACATATAATGCTCTAGTTGAAGGGGCAAAAATGGAATTGTACTGGGAAAATCTTAAGAAATCATGGATCTGGGAAGAGCTCTATAAAGTCCGAAACTACCGACCGGTGAGCGACATGCAAGTAATATTATTTCTAATTTATCTGCAGAATACCTAATTTACAGTATGCATATATGCAGGCTTTTGAATATGGACTTCTTACCGGCTTAGCTATGTCTGGATTGGAGCAGTAAGGTCTCATTTTATAAAAGAAGCAAGTTTTGTCTATTTTATTATAATTGTTGATATTTTTCAGTTTTTCTGGTTAGCTATATTTTCAAAGGAAGGCTACCGTTGACATTAAAGCACGGAAAGCCTGATCATGAAGCCACAGATGTAAGATTTCTGAATGCCTACAAGTCTATAACCTAACAATATTGTAGAAAGCAATTGAGTGAAGCTATGATACTATGGATAAATATCTCCATTTTTAAAGTCTAAATAGTCGTACTGAACCATTCAACATGATCTCCACATGAAAATGCACTACATCAAATTTTACATTTTTTTAGAATTTTTTGACTATTTTCTTAGATATGTAAAAAATCACTTTATCTAAAGATTTTAGACCATTCAAAAGTAGTGATTTTCTACCTATCTAAAGAATTAGTAAAATAATTAAACATATAAAATTTGTTCTGCAAGTACATTTTCATATGGAGATCCATAGTATGGACCAATCCGTAGTATGGACCAATCCGTGCTATGCATAGTACCATAGCCTCACTCAAAGCATTTACAAACTTGCGCCCGAAAATGTTCCTCGCTCTTTTTTTATCCATCAGTGAGCGTGATAAGAGGGCTAGTTTGAGTATATGTTGATATTAGGAAGTCAATTTGTACGTATTTCCAATAAAAGTTCCACTTCAACATTACTTAAATGTTTTTCTGGATAATTTACAATGTAGAAAATTACATAACTACCATAATGCACAGGTGGCAAGCGAGCATAAACATATTAATTATCCGAAGCCTGATGGTCAGATATCTTTTGATGTACCTACTTCATTATACAGGTTTGCACCTTCTTTATAAATTATATCATGTTTAGAACTTGCTTCGTAATGTACTGCATAGGCCACTACAGCTTGTGGTTTCTATTTTTCATTTGGTATCTAACTGTAGCCAGTATAAATGAGATAAAGCCTTGACCTAATTCAATTAAGTCTCTGATGCTTCAATTCTTGCAAAATTCTTAATCCTTTAATCAAACTAAACTTGGTCAAAACTGTAGGTCGTTCAGAGATACAGCACCTGGTAGATAGTTGTTTCTACTTGCTAGATTTTTTTTTAGTGAGTGAGGCTATGGTACTATGCATAGCACATATTGGTCTGTACTATGGATCAATATCTCTATTTTGAAAGTCCAAACAATCGATCTAAAATATTCAAACTTGATTTCATATGAAAATGTACTTGTAGATTAACTTTTACATTTTTTTTACTATTTTGTTTTAGATAGATAGAAAATCACTTGATTTAAAGATTCTAGACCATTCAAAAGTAGTGATTTTCTACCAATCTAAAAAATAGTAAAAAAATTCTAAAAAATGTAAACTTTAGTCTGCAAGTACATTTTCATATGGAGATCATGTTGAACGGTTTAGATCGATTGTTTGGACTTTGAAAACAGAAATATTGATCCATAGTACGGACCAATCCGCACTATTCGTAGTACCATAGCCTCACTCTTTTTTAATTGCTATTAATCTTGTTTAAAATCAGGAGCAACACAAATCATGATCATGATCAACCATCTCATCTACGTTTGAGAGACCCAAGTTTGCCCCAAAGTGTAAATCTACCATTATATGCTGCTCCAGAGACACGCTATTGTCCAGCTCGTGTCTATGAGTAAGATACTAGTTACTAGTACCATGTGAACTTTTCTTCTTAAATAGTTGATGATAATTTTTACAGTTCTTATTTGTTTTCATTTTTTTGTAAAAGAGAATAGTCAATGCTTATTGTAAAGTGAAATATTTGTAAAGGTACGTCCCTGATGAGAAAAATAGCCAGAAGCTCCAAATAAATGCACAAAATTGCCTCCATTGCAAGGTACAAACCTTCCTATAGTTAGAAATTAAACTATCTTAACTGTATGATTATTGTAAAAGACTTGTCTTTTTTTCAGTTAACCCCCTCTATTTCTGTAAATCACTGATATTCTTTTCTGATTTGCAATTAACACCCGTTAGGTCGTTGTGATGTGATATGCCTGTTTTATTAAGCATTTGACCATTTTGCCCTGAAATGATGTTTCTTCTGTTGAAGTGCAAACTGAAATCTAAATAACAAAGCAGATGGTATGTGTGGATTAATATTCCAAGTATATTTGCACTCTGGAAGTAAATTAGGCAGATTTTTTTTGAAAATGCAGGATAATTTGTTAATTTTTGTCTGACTTAAACCACAATTGTAATTGCTGTGTTATTTTATTTGCAAACATTCCAAAAGGCCATGTGTGTTAATTGGAAATATGAGATATAGTTTGAGTGTGTTAAAACCATAATTTCTAAGGTTTAAATATAATTTGCACACAGGCATGTGATATAAAAGATCCGAAGCAAAACATTGAGTGGACTGTGCCAGAAGGTGGTGGGGGACCAGGCTACACAGTGATGTAGAAGTTGCCAGCATTTTTACAGTGATATCAAAATAAAAATTTATGTTAAAGAGGTCTACATCTTAGCTGCTTTGTATTTGGTGAATTGAAATAAAATTGTGCTCAATATCAAAAGAACATTATCGCTATTGGGACAGTACAATTAGGCGCCAAATGAGAATGATTTTCAAATTATCTCCATTTTTAAATTATAAATAGTCAATTTTGAAGCATTCAACATGATCTCCACATGAGAATGATTTTCTACCTATGTAAAAAATAGTAAAAATACTCTAAAAGATAAAAAATTGCAAGTACATTTTAGAGATCATTTTGAACTGGCTATTTAAACTTTAGAAATGAAGATATTGATCTATAGTATGGACCAATTCAAGCTATGCATACTATAGCCTCACTCAAGTAATAATTATAATCAGGGCGGACCCACATGGTGCGGGGGGGGGGGGGGGGGATTGCTCCTTGGATTTCGAATTTTAGTGGAGATTTATCAGTCTCGACCGATTTTGCCTCTATCTGAAATTTTTTTTGTCTCTCTTTGGATTTTGATTTATAATTCGGGTTAAATTTATGTTAAAATTAAATAAATTTCTTGAATTATGATTGGTAATTAGAATTATAAGTTAGAGCTCAAAAATTATAAGTTAGAGCATTAAAAATTATAAGTTAAAACATTTTTATCTAGTATCTGATTAGTTAGTGCGTTTAAATCCGATTATCTATTTAAATCGGATTTGTTTTTTTTTTTTTTTTGCCTTTCTGACGAAAATTCTGAATCGGCAAGTTATAATTGTAAAAATTGGATGCATCCAGAGTTACAGAGCTTGCTTCGGGTTGGAAGCAACATATATTTAATTAGCACCTCCTTTTTCTTTTTTTCTAATGAGATTCTTTGTGTGAAGAGTGGAAGTCTAATGCCTGATACTACCATTTAATAATATTATGTTTGACCTCATCTTACACGCAATCCAATGCCTTTCAGATATCATTCTCTTTAAGAAAAAAAAAAACAGCAAAACTTAATATATAATTGCTTACATAACGCAATTGATTCGGACTTTGGCAATTGCAACATTAATTTGACAGAAATAATTGACTATGAAAACAAGTTGCCAGCTCTGATATATGTGATTGTATTTAGCAAGGTTCTAAATAGCAATTATCGCGTCGTTGTGGAGAGGTTAAAAAAAAACTATTACGAATAGTGTAGTTATAATGGACACTATCGTACATAACGTTTTTTTTTTTTTAAATTATATTATATATTTCTACTGATTATCAATATTATCAACATTATCAACATTGGAGAATTGAAGTAACAACTAAATGACAACTAATTTAACTCTATACTTTTTTCAATCATACAAATAAGAAAAAAAACATAGAGTTCGATTTATCATACCTAGCATAGCGGACTATGTAGCATCACAAATAGGAACAGAAGCACATAAGCCTATGCAAATTGCAAAAGATAAATAAAAAAGAAGTCCATGTAGCATAGCGGTCAGCAATAGCGCATAGCGCGTAGCGGTAATAGTGGTAAGTTATTACAGCTATAGTGGTCGTAACTGAATTTAGCGAACTTTTATCCCATAGCGTAGCTTTTTTGGTTCAAAAAAGTTATAGCTGGTTATTTAGAACACTGGTATTTAGTAATGCAGATTTTTATCCAAAAAAAAAAATGTCTTTCATATATAAAAAATGTTTGACCACATCTTATATGTAATCCAAATGTCGTTCATATATCATTCTCTTTAACAAACAAAGGGAAAAAATAAAAAAGCAAATTGAAAGGTTCATTTCTGGAATGGTGCCATACATGTACAGATCATAGGTTGGTCCACAGGTTTTGGTATACTGCTCTTTTAAAAAAATAATAGTGCCAGTACAACAAGCAAATCGACAGTTATCAGTTATCACCAATAAATCTAAACAATAATTGGATGTTTAATTATCTTGTCTGATGCTTTGCTTTTGTCCTTGGTCCCCTTAATGAAATTCCTTATGTCGATGTGAGGACCAAATAACTAATGTTGATAGTTGATACTTACTATTTTATGGTAATTTCTGGAAATAAATTCAGATATCATTCTCTTTAACAAACAAAGGGGAAAAAAAAAACACCAAATTTTATGAAGTTGAAAGGTAATTTCTGGATTGGTGCCATACAAGTACAGATCATAGGTTGGTTTACTGTTCTTTTCAAAATATTTAATCACGTGCCAATTAATATAGTGCCAGTACAACAACCAAATCGACAATAAATCTAAACAATAATTGGATTTGTTTTATTTTATTTTATTTTATCTTGATCTCATAATTGAAGGACAGAAGTCTGGAGAGCGTCAAGGATATTTTTATAAATATGTAAGTGTAATATAGTAAATACCAACATTCTAAAAAAGAATTCAACAAAATAAAAAATATATATTTTGTATTTTATTTTAAGCAAATTAAAAATCATTCATTATCTTTTTGGGTTATTGAATAACAAGTTTACGAGTAAAAATATCATTATAAAATAATAACTAATAGGTATTGTTATGTTATTATTTAATTATATTAATAATTATTAATAATAATAATTGTATTCATGTCAAGTATTTTAGAAAGAAAAATAAAATTTCCCACAATTAATCCTACGTTACAACCGAATATCTATTTCAGTATATTTTCATAATCAACCTCGCGTGTATCCAAAACTCATGGGTTCCTACTTTTTTAAAAGTGAGTTCTCATCCCTATCAAATTTCATCCCGTATAATTCCGTGACAAACGAACAGGCCCTTATTCTCAGAAGGTGTCATGCATGTATAAATCATATATTGGTTCCAAAATTTTTTTATGTGCTCTTTTCAAAAAATTTAATCACGTGCCGATTTAGTGGCATTAAAACACAGGACAATAAATGCAAAATTGACAATTACAACTGGATTTTTATTTTCTCTTCATCTCATATTTGAAGGATAAGAAAATGCAAATTGCTGAAATCCGTCCAATGTCTAATTTAAATCATCCAATCTATATTGAGATTCTTGTGAGTTGAATTTAAATCTGCATTAATTTCAACAGTCCTGTGAATCTTAACTGTTCACACGAATCTCAATACAAAACGGACGACTTAAATCGAACACCGAACAAATTTTGATCTGATATCTATCGAAATCCATCCCCTCTCTCTCACTTTAATATGGCTTAGAGTCATTTAGCCACATATCATCATAATTATCTAATTTCAAACTTTTGCTACAAGATAACACACTTAAAACTTTTGCTAAAAAGTCGGATTCAAATATTTATTTCAAAATTTAGTAAAAGCTCGTGTGAATTCTGTCGGCTTTTTTGAATAATTATCTTTATCCCCGCACTCTGGTCCCTCTTCTGTCCCCACAACAACAATAGAGAAAGATTATACTATGGTTTCTCTAATTATATGATTCCTTCTTTCCCAGTTTCTCGCTCGTTCCTGCGTCAACCTTCATAGGTATAAATACTTGAAAAATAAGATATTAATACTTTGATATGTAACTTATTATGATCATCCTTTTTTCAGTCCTCCAATAGTCCCCACGTCAACCTTTCTCTAATGAAGTAGTGGAGACCCCGTATTCCCGCATCAACCTTTCCCAATCGTCCCTGCATCAACATTTCTCAATTGTTCCGCATCAACTTTCCTCTAACAAAAATAGTTACCCTCATAGTAATAAATACTGAAGTGTATAGGCATAAATACTTGTAAAATAAGATATTAATACTTTATGTGTAATTTGATATGATCGAACGCCTGAAGATTAAACTTTGTACAATGTATATACATATAAATACTTCAGTGCATAGGTATAAATACTTGCAATACTTGATATTAATACTTTCAGACGTCATCCAGCGCCATATGTAAAAAAATATCAAGTTTTGCGGTCTCCCCAGATAGTTATGACAATATTAATATTTTTAAAAACGTATATGGTCCCTCCCATAGATATTTATGGTCCGGTGGTGCGGGGACGTTTGGGAGATTTAGTTGGGGAGACAATTATTTACGTAAAAATTGTTCACCTCATAGGTATAAATACTTTAGAAACAAAATTTAGTGCTGGAGTTTTTGCGGCCCCCTAGGGAGTTATGGTAGTTATGGTGCGAGGACAGTGCGGGGACATTTGGGGGGATTTGGTTGGGGGATCATTATTAACGTAAAAATTGTTCATCTCATAGGTATAAATACTTTTATGCATATGTATAATTACTTTTGTGCATATGTATTAATACTTTAGAAAAAAATTCATTGCTAGAGTTTTTGCGGTTCCCTAAACAATTATGGTAGCTATGGTGTGGTGCAGAAACAGTGTAGAAACTGTTATATAAGAGCATCTACATCCCAACAACTCAAATGAGTTTCTAAATAACTGCTAACCACTTTTTAGAAATTAAGGTCGCTAAAGTTTATAAACTCTCACATTCTTGAAATTAATTTTAAAGTTTCTATTAAGCCACGTCAGCAATAAATTAAAAAAATAATTTAAGTCAATCATTTGACCAATATGGAGTTTATAAATAATTTTTTAATAGAAAACTTTCTTACATAGTTGCTAAATAAAAAACTCTCTCATATTTCTGAAACTGAATTAGAAACTACCACCTCAAATTAAATTAGAAACTATTATTTGAGACAAAAGACGATAAAGATTTTTTCCGTAATTTGGAACCGTATTTCATAAAAGCATTAATTAATTCGTCGATCCAAAATCCTGAACTGAATTAGTGCCGATTAAATTCTGACGGTTCAGATTCAAACTCAAAATTTGTGTTACCTGTTACCTCATAGAATCCGGACTTAGATCACTATCCCTTTAGGGAGAAATTTGGGTCCGATAGGCATCGGATCCAAAGTGAGTTCGACGGGTTCTCTCACCGTCCGATCTGCTTTACGATTCGCGCCTGCAAATTTCACGTCTGCTTTAAGTTCGTGCGCACGAATCTTAAAGTGTATCGGACGGCCCTGAAACCCATCGGACCCAAGCCTTTCTCTTTCCAGAAAGCTGTCCCCTATAGTTGCAAACCAATGCTATATTCCTGCGTGTACCCATAGACAACAATCCGCCGAATCAAATCCAGAACAAACCTGGTCATGCTCCATGCTCATTCTCCTTGCTCTCTCTGACATCATGGTCCCACTCACTCTCGGTTTATACACCAAGATCTCATATCCGAAAAAGCATCCCGCGTTCACCGTCGGTGCATCACCTCTCGCTTTCTTTTTACTACATTTAGCAAATAAATACACCGAGGCGCCAAAACACACACACACACCAGAGTCTTGAGTCACTCTCTCTAATCTCCATTCATCCCCTTTCCCTCCGATTTCATTTCTCAGATCCAAACCCTCTATGGCACCGGAGCCTCAGCCATTTCGGATCTATATCGGGTACGACCCGCGTGAGGACGCGGCCTATGAGGTGTGTCGCCGTTCCCTCCTAAAGCATTCCTCAATCCCGCTTGAGATCCATCCGCTCCGCCAGTCCGACCTCCGCTCTGCCGGGCTTTACTGGCGCGACCGTGGCCCCACTGAGTCGACGGAGTTCTCCTTCACTCGCTTCCTTACCCCTCACCTTGCTGGCTTCACTGGCTGGGCAATGTTCGTCGATTGCGATTTCCTTTACCTCTCTGACATCCAAAACCTTGTCTCTCTCACCGACGACCAGTACGCTGTCATGTGTGTGAAGCATGACTACACGCCCAAGGAGGCCACAAAAATGGATGGTGCAGTGCAGACAGTATACCCGCGCAAGAACTGGTCATCAATGGTGCTGTACAATTGTGCTCATCCGAAGAATAAGGTGCTCAATCCGGAGACGGTTAGTAGCCAGACTGGTGCTTTTTTGCATAGGTTTACATGGTTGGAGGATGATGAGATTGGGGAGGTGCCCTTTGTGTGGAATTTCTTGGTGGGGCATAATGCGGTTGACCCGAAGGATCCGAGTACCCAGCCATGTGCAATTCACTACACATCAGGTGGACCGTGGTTTGAGAGGTACAAAGATTGCGACTTTGCGGATGTTTGGTTGAAGGAATTTGAGGAGTATGAGAAAGAGAATCAGAAGAAAGGGGATGCAAAGGAGAAGGTGGTGAAAGAAGAGAATGGGTTTGCCGCATCAGCTGTTTAATCACGAAATGATATGGTTTTGATTGGTATTATTAGTTCATTTTAATGTGTTTGGTGAATCAATTTGTTATTGTCGAGTTATTAGTACGTGAATAATTCTTTAGTTACTGCATCTTATAAGATACAATATAAGTTTAGTTGCATTTGATTCTGACTCTGTCAAACATTTGTATTGTGTGTACTTGATTTTGTATAGGTAGCCAAGTAAGAAAGGATGTTTTGTTGATCTCTGTATTGGTCAAATGTTGTTATATTATATCTGGCACATGTTGTTGGTCAATTGCTGTTCTTTATTGTTTTTGTTCCTCATCCATCCCTTGGAGCTCAAACCAGAAGAAAATAGGGTATGGACTAAAACTTATTATATAAAACATTCTAATGTAAGTGCTCATTAATGTATTACCATGTTATATGGCTAACTGTTACTTTATTTGAAGAATCAGTCGGTCATAAACAAACTAGAACTAGAAGGAAGAATCTGCGAAACTCAGACGGCGAGTTTCTTTCGATTCAAGTATTCTTTCACTAAATACCAAAACGCGGCCAGTCGGTTAGGAAAATCATCCTATAATTGGATTTTTGGCTGCCGTTTAGTTGGAGTTCATTCCTAATGGTAGCTCACAAGTATGGTTACATCCGAATTTAGTATCTACAAGTTAGAATTTAGTGCCACTCTCAACTCAGTTATAAACCTGTTACTTGGCGCACACGACTGGATATTTCAGTACCGGTTTCAAGTAGGTTTTAAACCCGATACTTGGCACACAGAACTGGTACAGTTCAGTACCAGTTTCAACTTAGTTATAAACCCGTTACTTTGCGCACACAGTTCAGTACCAGTTTCAACTTGGTTATAAACCTGTCACTTGGCTCACACGACTGGTACAGTTCAGTACCAGTTTCCACTTTGGTTATAAACCCGTTACTTGGCGCTGAAAATTCAAGGAGTGCAAGTGTATACTAAAGGGGCACAAGTGACATTTTTTCTCTTATATTATGTATATTCCAATCAATAATCTGAGAAAATTCAATTATTTTTCATTTTGATTCCGATCAACATAGTTCAATTGGTATTCATCTCTATTCAATTCTATTGAATTAAAATCAATTGAAATTCAACAGCTGTTGTGTTCCAATCACACCCTAAGTTTAATCACTGATATTAGAATTGAGTTAGATTGTAGAATCAGTTCAAGAGTCGTGAATTCTATGAAGAAGGTGATGATTAAGTATTTCTGTCCAAATTGGTTTTAGTTTTCTTATTTTTAGCATAGATTTTTTGTAAATCTACATAAAGATAGTTTTAATTCATACTGTGTTTATCTTGTGGGAGCATCATGCAAGCAATAAATTAAATGCACTATGTTTTGTCTCTGTGCACATACATATTCAAATGCTATTTAAATGAACAAACATGTAAAACATTACCATCAAAATATTTGGTTGATGAGATCCTCTTTTGGGTCAGGATTTATTGACTTTTTTATGTACTTTAAAACTCATGTCAGGATTCTACTAAGACTACTCAGTTTATGACTAGTAAAATTTGAGTCATTTCTAAATTAGAATTGTAGAACTATAGTATATCCTAAGATTCTGATCAGGATTCTGACAACCTTGAGAAGAACTATTAGTAGTTCACAATTTCGCTTTGTATGGCTGATATTTATCTCACCCTCTGATGTTTTTCCTAAACTTAATTAGCTAATTTTCTCCCAAATTTTCACTGCTTATTTTAATTATAGGGTTTGAAATGGTAGGTTCACGTGGAGTGGTGGGGGAGAGATGGTCTCAAAAGATCCTTTGGGTTTGTGCTATTGGCATTTGGCACTGCTGTTAGTATGTACCTCTTTCTGTTTACCATCTTTTTTATTAATAAATCAATTTACTTATTTATGTAGTCCTTTTAAAGTCACCTTACGTCTAGTATTTGGCTCGTGTGTTATGTCCAGATGTATTATCGATGGTATTACCAAATTGAACCAATTTATTTTACTCTTCTAATTTCTACAATGGCACTATTCATTTTTTGAAACCTCACCAAGGGGTCTCAAGTACAAAATTTTAAAGCCTGTGCAGTACCTGTTACCAGAAAGCATGATCACTTACTTGGTACCTTACCAGAATACCAACACATTACCTGGCATGTGCAAAATGTAATGTCATTAGAGCCTAAGTTGAAAATAAATATCACACCAAATCATTTCTGTTACCTGTACAAGAGTAATAATTGAATTTATGATTTGTTTTGTCAGGTTAGTATTTTGTGGCAGTAGAGAGGCACGCACAGTACAGACAGCGGGCCATGGCCCAGGATCTCAAGGCCTTAGATTCCGAAACCTCTTAGGAGGTGAAGTTGTTTGAAACTTCAATTTTTGTTTTTTTTTTTGATAAAATGATGTAAAGACTTCCTTTTGAAGTGTGGAGCTGTTTCATACTCATATCTGAATTTACCAAGTTTGATAAGTTGTGTTAAGTCACATGCTTAGGAATAAAAGGAACTGTAGTGAAAATTTTCTCAAGAGAGAAAAGCTGTTTGACTCGTACCAAGGTTCGCCATACCAGATACAGGTACAAACAGCATACTGCTCGTTGCTCAGATCTGATAGAATTATATGGTTTCCATTCTGTTTTCTTGGCCTAATACAATATGATTCAGAGTAATTCAAGCATAGTACTTTGCGAATCAGCATATATTCATCGAGGTTACAACATTTTTCTGTAAAAAACTTGATTATTACCAGCTAAGTTATCTTGACAATGTAAGTCTTATCAGTGCCAGACTTACTGGTAAAGGTCTAGTTTGAAACCATTTTTACTAGTTGGGCTGGTCTCCATTTTCACTATGGATACGCAACCGTTGATCCGAACTGCTCAACATATGAAGACTTGGATACCAAATTTTACATTTTTTTTAGAATTTTTTTTATTATTTTTTTGAAATAGATAAAAAAATCACTACTTTTGAATGATTCAAAATATTTAGATAAGATGATTTTCTAACTACTTAAATAAATAGTAAAAAATTCTAGAACATGTAAAATTTGATCTCCAGTGTATTCATATGTTGAGCGGTTCAGATCGACTGTTTGAATTTTAAAAACGTAGATATATATTTATAGCACTGACCTTTTTCACACTTTGCAAAGTACCCCTCACTCTTTATATCAAATACTCTGGAAAACTTATGAATTTGCGAAACTCAGCCTTTTTAATGAGCACTTACATGGATATATAGTAATAAAAACAATAATTTAACATTGTTTGAAAATTATGTTGCCATTGATGCTGTGTTACTCATAATTGTTAATATTGACTTTACATAATTAAAATACTCACAAATTCAATACACAGAAAGGGCAAAAAAAAAATAGAAATCAAATGGCCTAATGTCAGGTTTTCTTGTATATACATGCAAGGAAGAAAAATTAAAATAGATTTATAAATCAGATAACATGTATGGTTGCTGTTTGTGTTCTCGATTTGAATTCTTTTTTTTCTTCCTCCTGTTTTGTTGATTTGATCCCCTCATGTCTGTTGTGTTGTACTCGCTTGCAATTCTTGCTCCGGTGTAAGACCCGCAATTTCTTTAAGCGGTTTCCAGACGAACTTCCTCCTATACAAATAAAATTCTAATAACTGACAGTATATTTTACAGTAGGAATCTTAACAAGGTCAAGGAAGCATGTGTAATGTATCTAAAAAGGTTTAACATAGTAAAAGAAGGCATACTGGTAAAAGGTTATATTTGGTTAGAAAATTAAATTTTTAAGTGAAACTTGATCTCTGTGGCCAAATAACTTCCCTAGGTTTGAAACATGAAATGGACAACATAATACATTAATTGTACCATCTATTATCTATATACCATGTTAAGTTCTCAGTTTCTCAGTTTCTACTTCTCTTCTTCTTATTGTTTTTTTTTTTTTTTTAATTTGTAACAGCAGGGGTATTGCAGTAAGTAAGTTATTTTATATTACCAGTTGCCACATTCAGCAATTACTCGAACTTTGGGCCGAAGGCTGGGAAGTAATGCCAGAAATTGCAACTCGGCCTTTGAAAGAACCTTTCATTACAAAACAAAGAAAAAAGGTTACAACAATCAGAATTACACAAGGGGAAACAAAAATGTTTAATCACAGCTATATTGCTCAAATACCTTGGCTTCAATGATCCATACAACAAGGCCTTTGGCCTCGGGAGGCAGCAAATTGAGCCGATAATCGACTTCTGGCGGAAAATACCATCTTGCTATTGGCTGCCTTCCCAGGTGAGGCTGCATTTATTCATGCAATTAACAAAATTTAACTATAGAATTTATTTTTGTGTGTATTATACATAGAGAGATTCAGAAATTGTTAGAATTTATTTATGTGTGTATTACACACAGAGAGATTCAGAAATTGTGAAAGGCTTACAGGGCAAACAGGATGGATCTTTGTCAAGGTGGTCTCAGGATCTCCCAAACCACGAGCGGATAAATCTAAAAACACGTACCCCTGGTACCGAAGTCGGGTTAGGTACCGGCCCTCGTACCCACCTTCATGTGGTGAGTACACAGCCAGTGCTTTATGATTTTCTACGTCATCTAGCCACCGGCCCAAATCGGGCCATAACAGATCTCCTCCAATGAAATCTGACAAGCCGGCAGAGGGTACTGTCCTAAACTGTAAGCGTCTGTTGTATCTTCCTCCTTTTGTCAATGCCGGTTGCACCGGTGAAATTGTGCGCGGTGCTACTAGAGAGTGTAGCATTTTTGTTTCACCTTCTCTCTTCTCTCTTCTGTTTTTTTTTTTTTTTTTTTTTTGGGTTAATTTTGTTTTCTGGTAAAGGAGGAAAGAGGTTTGTGTGGTGGCGGGAGAGTGTGGCTTGTGGCTGGAAGTTGGAATAGGATAAGGAGATAAGCACAAGAGGCCTGTTACTGTTTGAATTTTTTTTTGATAAAACAAAAATTTATCAAATTAATTTGAGAGCTTTAGAGTGACCCAATTACAAGTAATTATATTAGACGAGGTTATAACTTATAAATAGTGTGTTTGACAACTATAAAAATAGTTAATTACTTGAATGCTTTAAGATGCTTTAATCTATGAAAAATAGTATTTCAAGGTGTTTAAAATTAAGTAAAATTATTACTTTTTCTTTGTGCAATACAAGAAGTATCATCTAAATATACTAAAAATGATGTCATTTTTTATTACCAATATTATAATTTATAAAATTTGGGGCATAGCTTGTTTTCCTCATGGAGCAATTATGTAAAGAAATTAAGCAACACAAACAAGGAAAAACCAAGCGCCAAGAAAAAAATATATATATTTTGGAACAATTATTGGATGCCAATAATTATCAGTGTCTACAAAATTCATTCGATACTGGCAATTGCCAGTCCCTAAAATGCCTCTCTAAATAATTATTCCTAAATGGAAGCTGATATGAGTACCCGCAGTTGAGTACCCGCACCTAAACTGTCATAACTGGAAGTGGGGACCACAACCGCTTACAAAACTGTAATTTTGTTTTACAAGTATTAATACTACCGTTGTAAAGTATTTATATCTAACCAGGACAAGTATTTATATCTATACAATGAACAACATATTGTGATATAGGATTTCCTAAAATAACCGTACCCGCACCTTTTCTTCAAAATTCCTCTCTTCGTACCCGCATTTTGGGGACCATCAAACGGCATGTGGGGACCACTAAAATTGTCAAAAAAAAAACGTTGACTGAGCTTACGTGTGGGTAATAAACGACGTGGGGACCACTAAAATTGTCTACAAAAAAATGTTGACCAACAATCAAGTATTTATATCTACAAATCAAGTATTTATATATGAACACATTAAGTATTTAATCTGAACGCATCAAATATTTATATCTAAACTATCAAGTATAAAATCTGAACGTATCAAGTATTTATATCTATATTACGTTGGATGAATAAGAATCTGAATAGAGTATATTTATATCTATAGAGTTATAACAAACAACAAACTTCACAAACTTCACATATAAATTACCAAAAAGCATATCAATTAGCAACATATCAAAAAATCAGTTACTACACAAAACATATCAGTTATTCACAAACATATCAGTTATCACAGTTCCTAAACCAAATTAAGACAAACAGTTTCATTCACAAATTAAGACAAACAGTTTCATTCACAAACTAAGACAATTCATTTCTGTTATGCACCAAATTTGCAATCATTCTTATCATGGATAAGAAGATTATAAGCTAAGCTATGACGCTCCTTGCTGATAAGATCCTACAATACAAAAAATAACATTAGTTCATAAAATAAATCAAACTTAAATGAAATAAAATACAGTACTCATATCAGCCTCCTATATTTTACAAAGTCCATAGGAGCATTACTGAAAGAAAATTTACCTGATCAAAGTCCATAGGAACATTCCTTATTAAGCAATCAATGTTACGAATAACAAATATTGCGCAATCGACTGATGCCTTTTGCTTTGGACATTCCTTCCAGGTAATTTCAACATCTTGCCATTGTTCATCACCTAAAAAAAGAATTATATCTGAACACATCAAGTATTTATATCTGAACACATCAAGTATTTATATCTGAAGTTTTAATAAAGTATTTATATCTGAACATATCAAGTTTTTATATCTGAACACATCAAGTGTTTATATCTGAACACAGCAAGTATTGATATCTGCACACTTCAAGTATTTATATCTGCAGACATCAAGTATTTATGTCTGATGATTCCAGAAATGTTTTCATCCATCTAAGTATTTACAAAATGTAAGAAGAAAAATAAATAAGATTAAACTCACCAAGTCTCCAAGCCAGAAATGTTTTCATCCATCTAATTGTTTCTATGTGCGGCTCAAAATAGTAGTCATTCGATTTATCCAGACAAGAGTTGTACAAGTGAATTTCTCGGTTATGCAAATCAGCCGCAGCAAGTATCCAATGATCACGATCACATAGGGGAATAAAAAGCCATCTTGCAGTTGAAAATTGAGGGCCGAACAACTGTGGTGCATCTCTCAAAAGCTGTAAATATTGTCTTTTTGGTGCTAGTCTCTACAGAATAACAAATTAAAAAAAAAATTCAAGAATCATTAACAAATAAAAGAAAAAAGTGGTATACAATTTCAGTTGATCATTAACAAATAAAAGAGTAAAACTTACTGAAACATAAGATGTCAAAAAGAACCATTCCTCATCAACTGGTACTTCAATTTGCATTAGTTGGCATGCAATTTCAACCATCTGCAAAGAATCAACATATCAACAAGTATTTATATCTGAACACATCAAGTATTTATATCTGAACATATCAAGTATTTATATCTGAACACACCAAGTATTTATATTTGAACACATCAAGTATTTATATCAGACCACACCAAAGTATTTATATCTGATGTACCAAGTATTTGTATTTGAAACCATCAAGTATTTACAACTAACCCTAAAACCTAAATATCTATGTACCAAGTATTTATATCTGAACACAGCAAGTATTTATATCTGAACACATCAATTTATCAACAAAGTAAATTTTAAATTGTTTACCTCTGAACCAATGAAGCTCTTACTGAACAGCAAATCATAAAATTGTGCAACAGTGGCAAAAATGTTCAACTCTGAGTTCTTGAATGCATAATCTGTTTCATTCAGCTCAAGTTGAAAGTACTTAATAGCCCAATCATCAAGAAGTCTGCATTGTTGCTCACTGATGATATTCCTAAATCCATAATCCCATTTTTTATCGGGCATTTCCATCGGTTCACTTAATGGCAAGCTACCATTGTCAGCAAACAGGCTATCTCTACCATAACTCCAGTCTTTATAAAATTCGGTAGATTTGATAGGCACTGTTTCAATTTTTACCTCTGTTTCAATAACAGCAGACTCAACCCAATCATCAAATGGAATATCCAATGGAGGTAAATCGGCAATATAAGGCAAATCTTCTATTTCGTCCTCTGCTGCCACTATCTCCATCTCAGGAGTACTTTCTACCTTTCTTATTTGTTTCTTTGCTTTCCTCGGTTTGTAACTCCTACGTTTTGGTGGTTCACGTGTATTTTTTGCCTTCGATTTTCTCTGATATGTAATATCCTTGGGGTTTGGTTCTTTCCCTTTTTTTGGATTTGGTTGCAGTTTGGGGGCAGGCGGGGTCAATCCAAGGCTGAAAGTTGGATGATCCATTTTAGAAATATCAATCGCTGATTCTTGTGAAACTTCTAATACAGCATCTTGCCCACCTTCTGGCACTACAGGTTTTTGCCCAACTACATCAACTCCAGGTTCCTTAACAACCACTGGTTCTTTCACTACAGGTCGTTCAACTTCTTGCCCAACTTCTTTCACTCCAGTTTTTTCAACTTCTTTCACTACAACTTCTTGCCCGACCGCTGGTTCTTTCACAACTTCTTCCACCCCAGATTCTTTCACAACTTCTGGTTGCAGTTTGGGGCCAGGCGGGGTAAATCCAAGGCTGAAAGTTGGATGATCCATTTTAGAAAGATCAATCGCTGATTCTTGTGAAACTTCCAATACAGCATCTTGCCCACCTTCTGGCACTACAGGTTTTTGCCCAACTACATCAACTCCAGGTTCCTTAACAACCACTGGTTCTTTCACTACAGGTCGTTCAACTTCTTGCCTAACTTCTTTCACTCCAGTTTTTTCAACTTCTTGCACTACAACTTCTTGCCCGACCGCTGGTTCTTTCACAACTTCTTTCACTCCAGATTCTTTCACAACTTCTGGCACTACAGTGGGGATTGCAATTTCTCTTTGTTGCATCCCCACTTCAGAATTCACATTGTTTCCTCCCTCTTCATTTGGTTTATCCACTGAAGCAACTATTGTTTCTACAAGTTGGTTCAGATCACTGAATTGACTACTTGGCCTGACTTCCTTCCCTTCTGAATCATAATCAACATCTTCTACTACAACATCCTCACCTGCTGTTTTTTCTTCTTCTGCTGCCTCTTGACACAATGGTACTTCTCCCAAAAACTCCTTCCCTTTCGGTTCTCCTTCCTCATCTAAAGACTCCTCTTCTCTTCTCTTCTCTTCTTTTGTTTTTGTTTCTTTCTCTTCTCTTCTCTTCTTTCTCCTCTCTTTCTGTTCACCAATGTCATCCCTTCTTTGCGTTTCTTTCTCACCTCCTTGCAGTACTCTTTTCTTTTCTTCTTCAGCTTCTAGTATTCTAGGACTCCTCCTCCTTTTCTGGTTTCTTATTTCTTCAGCTTTCATTTGATCTACTTCTCTTTTTGAAGGCTTCTTTGGTGCATCTTTCCCAACAGGAGGTGTAGGGGTTACACTGTAGTCCAATTTCCTCTTGTGTTTCCCGCTAGGAGGTGTTTTCCTGACTTGAGATGGATTTGTTCCTTCTTTATCAGCTTTACCACTGCTGTTCTTCACTTCAGAAAGCTTACGTTTACCATGTGCAGGAGCTGTTAGAAAAAACAAATCAATGCTGATGAGAAATATCAGGTATTATTATGAAACTACCAAGTATTTATACCTGAACAAGTCAAGTATTTATATCTGAAATAATCAAGTATTTATAGCTGAACACATCAAGTATTAATACCTGAAAAAGTCAAGTATTAATACCTGAACAAGTCAAGTATTAATACCTGAACAAGTCAAGTATTAATACCTGAACAAATCAAGTATTTATATCTGAACAAGTCAAGTATTAATACCTGAACAAATCAAGTATTTATATCTGAACTAATCAAGTATTTATATCTGAACACATCAAGTATTTATATCTGAACACATCAAGTATTTATATCTGAACACACTAAGTATTTATATCTGAACACATCAAGTATTTATATCAAGCATTAATACTGAAAAAAACTTACTCGATTTCTTAGAAGAGATATCAATCTCTTTCTTCTTCTCCTCTTGCTTGATCTCTTTACGAGCTACAAAGAAACATAAAACATATAATTAACAATGTGCATAATGACACTTTCAAATATTAATACTGAAATATTAAAGCATAAACAATGGTGCATCCAAATATTTACTCTTATAAAATTAATAAAAAAACTTACGTGATTCCATCAACCTCTTGCTTATGTGGTTGCGCCATTCAATAGCAGTAACAAATTCAACCAATTTGCTTGCAGATTTCGGTGACATTTCTGGAAGTTGTGGGTGTTCACCTTCTTCAAATGACAGATCGTCAAACCTCTCTTTTTCATTTAGATCAATAAGTTCTTGGCAAGGTTTCATGGCAAAAAGCCAGAAAATTGGAGTAATTTCTTTCAACAAGTGAAGAAGCTTCAGGTTCGACTCACTCTGAAGAGGCGCATACCTTTTAATAAGATGCAAGAATTTATGTGCAGTAAACCCATGAAAAATCAGTTTCTCGCCTCTGCCCCTTTTCAGTGGATTGCTGTTCACATCTGAAACTTTCACATCCCTCAAGTGAGGCTCTAAAGTTGCCCTCTTCCATGTAATATTCAACTTCCAATTGAGGTATCTAGGGATGCGGCCACCACAATTGTAAACACCTCTGATCTTGACATGCTCATAGAACCATGCCTGCATATAAGAAAAAACAAAGAAGGTTTAGTGGTTAATCTCAATTCAACAAGTATTTATAGATGTACACCTCAAGTATTTATATCAGAACAAATGAAGTATTTATATCTGAACACATCAAGTATTTATATCTGAACCCATCAAGTATTTATATCAAAACACATCAAGTATTCATATCTGAACCAATCAAGTATTTATAGCTGAACATATCAAGTATTTATATCTAAACATACAAGTATTTAGAACAAACATGCCAAGTATTTACCCATATATTTCATTTGATGATTAACAGATAAAATAATTATTAGGTTAGAATAGAAGTTCCTATGACTTACAATCAGAGCCAAAGCACACCCTGGCATTGTACCTGAAGCCTTTTTCGGCTTCTTCTTTTTCTTAGCAATTTCTTCTTGAGAACTTTCTACAACAACTTCCTCTCCATCTTTTTTCAACTTACACCATGCAGCATTATGAGGAATGTTGTCCATCAACATTTGGTGCACTGACTCAGACCAGTTCAGAAACTTGAGTTTTTTCAGATTTTCAGCGACGTCGAACATGTGAATTGGCACATTCCCAGTAGATTGCGGGAACAATATAGTTGTAAACAAATACAGCACAAGTAACCGTACAACATCAGCAACTTTATTGTTAATTTCTGAACACAATGACGTATCATCAACTGCTTTCACAATTGCATCTTCAAGTTCTCTGCGAGTGATCTCACCAGTACCTCTCCCGAAATGTCTCGTCCGGAGACCGTATACAGTCACACATTCCCTCTTGTATTGTACGGGTTTCCCTTCTGTGGAAAGACCCATCACTAAAGCCACTTCATCTGCAGTAAATTTGAGGGAGTGGGCAGTAGTGCTTGCACCACTTCCAGTCTTGAAAATGAAAGATCCTTTACCATCCCACATCAACAGAATTTGATGTAATATGGCGTTGTTCACTTCAGTTCCTTTTGGAAATCCAAAAAAGTGGAGAAAAGGAGTTTTTGCTAATAACCTTATGTGATGCTCATTTAGTTTCTTTAAAACTCTCAAATGAAAGAACCTCATAGCTGTGTCAACACAGCATTTGTTCTTTATACAAGAATCTGACACCCGTCGTGGTTTTATTGGTGGATCACCTATGAAGAATAAACAACATAACAAAAATTTAATATAAGGTAATTATTAAATACCAATTTTAAATTAACAGATTGTACCTACATATAAAACATCAAGTATTTATATCTGAACACTTCAAGTATTTATATCTGAACACATCAAGTATTTATATCTCAACACATCAAGTATTTATATCTGAAGACATCAAGTATTTATATCTCAACATATGAAGTATTTATATCTGAACACATCAAGTATTTATATCTCAACATATGAAGTATTTATATCTGAACACATCAAGTATTTAATATTGAAAAACAACAAGTATTTATATCTTAACATATCAGGTATTATTAAACAACTACCAAGTATTTAAATCTAAACATATCAATTAATATATGAACACATCAAGTATTCATATCTGAACACAGCAAGTATTTATAGCTGAACATACCAAGTATTTATATCTAAACATATCAGGTATTAATGTCAAACAATTAAAATACATATTTTAGCTGAACATACCAAGTATTTATATCTGAACATAGCTGAATATACCAAGTATGTATAATTACTAATATTTAATATAGTAATTATACATATGTAAAAATGTACAGATAGCAACATTATAAGGTATTAATGTCCAACAATTAAAATAGGTATTTAACAATTACCTTTCCTATAACCTCGTGGGCGTCCACGACCACGTTTAGCAACTTGTACTAATTCCGTAACTTGTAGTTTTCCTGATTGAAAAGTCATAAATAAGTAACAAGTATTCATATATAAAGAGTCCAATATTTATATTAAATATTTGAGTGTGCATCCTGGATCATATCAGGTAGTATTATGAATCTAACAAGCATTTATATCTGAAACATCAAGCATTTATATCTCAACACATCAAGTATTTATATCACAACACATCAAGTATTTATATCAGAACAAAGTATTTATATCTCAACACATCAAGTATTTATATCTGACAATATGAGGTATTACTCCTAAACCCTACACACTAAACACATCAAGTATTTATATCAGAACAAGTCAAGTTTTTATATCTGAACATATCAAGTATTTATAGCTGACAAGTATTTATGCACAGCTATTAACTAATGATTAAGGTATTTATAACTAAAATTTCATGCACTCCTAAAATATGAGGAATAAATTAGTCAAAAATTATACCTAAATTTACATAGATTGTACCTTCTTCGGGTTTCATCGTGCAGATTGTAACTTGTGGTGATTTCTCAGAACCAGAAATTACTCTCTCTGTTCCTAATTGAAAAGTCAGACATCAATTACAAATAAAACCTAAGGTATTTATACCTAAAATTACATATCAAGAGTCCAATATGTATATTAAATATTTGAGTGTGCATGCTGGATCATATCAGGTATTATTATGAATCTAACAAGTATTTATATCTGAAACATCAAGCATTTATATCTCAACACATAAAGTATTTATATCAGAACACATCAAGTATTTATATCTGAACAAGTCACATCAGGTATTTATATCTGACAATATAAGGTATTACTCCTTAACCCTCAACCCTAAACCCTAAACACATCAAGTATTTATATCTCAACACATCAAGTATTATATCAGAACAGGTCAAGTATTTATATCTGACAATATAAGGTATTACTCCTAAACCCTACACACTAAACACATCAAGTATTATATATCTCAACACATCAAGTATTTATATCAGAACAAGTCAAGTTTTTATATCTGAACATATCAAGTATTTATAGCTGACAAGTATTTATGCACAGCTATTAACTAATGATTAAGGTAGTTATAACTAAAATTTCATGTACTCCTAAAATATGAGGAATAAATTACTCAAACAAAAATTATACCTAAATTTACATCTATTACTCAAAAATTGTTCAAAATTTCAAAAAATTAACAGATTGTACCTTCTTCGGGTTTCATCAGAGCAGATTGTAACTTGTGGTGATTTCTCAGAACCAGAAATTACTCTCTCTGTTCCTAATTGAAAAGTCAGACATCATTTACAACTAAAACCTAAGGTATTTATACCTAAAATTACATTTAATACTCGAAAATTGTTGAAAATTTCTCAGAAATAACAGATTGTACCTTCATCAGCCTTTTCTGTGGGTTTCACACTTTGAAATAGTACGATCTGCTTGTTCGCGTTGCTCACTTGCTCGGAAGTAACACTGACAGTTCCGTCGTTGCTCACTTGCTCGGAAGGATTTCCTTCGCTTTTATCGGTGCTTAACTGGTGTAGAATCACCATTGCGACGGTGTGGATAGCAAATGTGCTTAGACGGTGTGGATAGACAATGTCTTTTATATCTGAACAATGTGCTTTGGTCGGTGCTTCGATCGGTGCTTTGATCGGAGCTTTGATCGGTGTGGAAAGACAAACCCTAGATAGAGAGAAAGAGCGAAAGACGGAGAGTCGGAGATTGCTTAGTCGGTGATGTGATCGAAGGACAGGAGGTTGCTTGCTCACTTAGTGGTACAGTGGTCTGTTCGGTGATGTGATCGAAGGACAAAAGTTGATGACATTAGTTGAACACGGTTCAAAAGGCGCACCGCTTCGAGGTAGATACGAAGTGGTACAAATATAAATACTTTATCATATGAAATGGCGCATATGCGAAGGTTCAATCATACGAAATGGCGCAACCCATATGAATATAATTTCAAATATGAATGTGTGGGGACCATTTAATGCGAGGACCGTCTCCATTTCGTAAATTATGACCGTCAGATGACCGTCAGATCTAATGACCGTCTCCATTTCCTAACTATTGTACTTTTAGGTTCAACTAGTAAGATGACCGTCAAATCTAGTTTAAGATATTTGCGCACGACAAGTGAAACAAACTCGCACGAAGTTTAAAGCATTCCACACGATCTTAAAGCAAATCGACGGTGGTTAAACCCATCGGACCTACGGTCAAGTCTTCTTTACTAAAATATGATTGCTGATGATACCAAGTATTGATTAGCTAAATAGCAAGTATTTATACCCAAAGAATCCAATATTTATATGTGAAACTACCAATTATTTATACCTGAACAAACCAAGTATTTATATATGAACAAACTAAAATTTATATCTGAAGATATCAAGTATTTATATCTGAACCACCAAGTATTTATCTGGACACATCAGGTATTTATGTCTGAACACATCTAGTATTTCTACAGTTATAAAACATTTAATTATAAACTTTAAATTTCATTTAATATATATTATTTTTCTTATACAATGAAGTATTTATAATAACATAAATGTGTTATAATTTTTTTTATATAATGAATTTGTGCTATATCACGAAGTATTTATTACTATGAAACAAATAAAAAAGAAAACATAATGAATTAGTACACTATATCAACTATAGATGAAAAAAAATTTGTACAATATATTGCTTCTCGTAGTTCCTCTGCCTCTATTAATGTAAAAAAAATCAACAAAAATATACTATATGAAATGTATTTCTATGAACATCTATATTATCATTTTTTTCTATCTATATCTATACAATTAAATTGAAGTATTAATATTTTCTCCTTTTCCTTCTTTTATTCCTTTACCTTTTTTTCCCTTCCCCTTTTTTTCCTTCTCCTTTTTTTCCTTTGTAATCATTTTGCCAATGGCAATATCAAGTTTACTCTTAATTGTACTTTTTGGGGGCCGTCCTCTTTTTTTAGATTTAGCAGGTGGTAGTAAACTTGTAGATGGTTGATAATTCACTACAGTACTAGTCTGTTGATCAGATGATGCAGATCGTGTTCCACTAAGCACAGTCTCAACATTTTCTTCTTGCATTGTATCACCTCAAAATATAAAAAAGTATTAATACCAATTATAAGAACTATATGTAACTATACTATGAGTTATGTTGAAAAATATAAATAGTTTCTTCCCCAATACCTGTTCCTGAACCAGTAACTACCGCCTGAACGTTCACTTCATCATTAATTACTTCACCTATAAAAAATTGAACACATCAAGTATTTATATCTGGAAGCAGAAAGTATTTATACGTGAATACAATAAGTATTTATATCTGAATACATCAAGTATTTATATCAAAATCATAAAGTATTGATATCAGAAACAGTACGTATTATACCTGTTCTTGTAACTGCTGAAATTTTTTTATTGTTTCTACCTCTAGCTGGTCTCCCCACAACTTGAGAAGTTACTTTTGCACAACTTTGTTCACCATTGACATTTGCTAGTTTCATACAAGTTTGAATTCCAAATATCAATAAAAAAATTATTTCAAATATAAACATAATTAAAGAAATTAGATGAAACAAAATAACAAACCTAATATTATGTTTCTCAATTCCTGAAAACCATTGAAAACTGCACTATGCAAATTTTCGTTAAGACTGCCAAGATGAAGCAACTCTTGAATTATTGGATTTGTAGCCATTGTCAATTGATAGAGCCTAAAGAAAAATGTAAGAACAATAATATCAAGTATTTAATTATATCAGCTTATGTATATATACCTGTGACATAAAATATATATTATAAAATATTAATCAGTTATTTTACCTGCTTTGTTCAGGTATAGTTGGCAAATGTGGGTCAACTATGGACAAATTGTAACGACAGACATCCTTCCTCCACCGCTCCACAATATATTTATCTTCAACAGCAAATATCTTCTCTTGCTTTAAAACTTGGATGGAATGTGCACATAGAATACCCATTGTCTCAAACTTTCTACATATACAATGCACTTCCCTTAATACTCTCCTATAAATAACAACAAACATTTTGCTCCAACAATCACTAACTTCATAAACTGCTTCTTCGTCTTTTTCTTCGATTAATTTGCATGACAAATTAACACATTTTCTGAATTGTTGTTGACATTTGTAAAAATATCATTTGTATAACTACGCTGAAACTGAGCCTCCATCGGCAATCCATAATGCAGCATAGGAATTCTATATTTCGATTTGTGATCAGCATCATTCTCATTTTGCCAAATACTTTTCAGAGCTGCTTCAAAATTCTCAACAAAATCTTTAAGACTCTCTCTCTTTGTCAGATAAGAATTCAAGAAATGGTTCATACTTTCTACCCTTTGGGTACTAGTCATTCCAGCCCAAAATTGCCCATCTAAAAATACTGGTACCCATTTCTCTCTTAATTCAAATATCCCTCTAAACCAGGAATCATTTTCCTTTCCGAGTTCATCCATTAATTTCAACCACTTTTCTTCAAAATCTTCTTTCGTTTTCGACTTGTATACAACCTCCTTAACCTTATCGGACTTTGCAGTTTTTTTCTCCTGAACTTTATTCGACTTAACATTATCAGACACAAATCCCCATTTGCTAGGGAGCTTGTGCAAAATATGCCAAGAACAATATCTATGTACTGTTTCAGGTCCCAATACATGTCGTATACCAGATTCAATGCTTGCGCACTGATCAGTAAGAATACCTCCCGGTTTCACACCATCCATGCATTCCAAAAACCTAGACAATGAAAAAGTATTAACAGCCAACTAAACAACTACCAAGTATTTATATATAAACATCCTAGTATTTATACCTAACAGCTCAAGTATTTATACCTAACACCTCAAGCATTTTTATCTAAAGTATTTTAATATTTACATCTAAACTAGTAAAGTATTATATCTAAACTAGTAAAGTATTTATATCTAAACTAGTAAAGTATTTATATCTAAACCATTAGAGTATTTATATCTAAACCATTAAATTATTTATATCTAAACCATTAAAGTATTTATATCTAAACAACTAAAGTATTTATATCTAAATACCTAAAGTATTTACCCTAAACACATCAAGTATTTTTACCTGGCAATGCACCATTTGTAATCTTCAACACTTTCCCTACCGAGCAAAGCACAACCGAAGATAATAGTCTGACCATGGTGGTTAACACCGACAAATAACACAAGAGGCATATCGTACCTGAGACACATCAAAAAAGACAAATTAGTAAATATACATATATATTATTGTATTAATTTCAACTGATCCATGCATTCACACTTAAAATAGAAAGTATTTATATCTGAACACACCAAGTGTTTATATCTGAAACAACAAGTATTTATATCTAAATAAACCAAGTATTTATACCTACACATGTCTTTATATATCCTACTATTTGTACATATTCTGACATATTCTACTAAAAAAAATACTGACATTTATTCTGAAAAATAAATAAATTATTACCTATTGGTCAAGTATGTTGCATCCATAACAACAACATCGTGGAAATACTTGTAAGATGCTCGACTACGGCCATCAGCCCAAAATACGCTCCATAAACGCCCATCAGTTGTATATTCGTATCTATAAAAAAAATCTCTATCGATCTTTTCCTTCACTCCAAAGTAATCAAAGAGTAGTTGAGCATCATTCCCACCAATAGACTGTAATTTCAACCTCTTGTATTTGTCAATATGATTCCGTGCATCTCTACGAGTAAAAGGACACCGCATATAACCTCCAGCAGTTTTTATTACAAGATTGATATTAACTGATACCACAAGACCTTGGTCTTCATTAAACTCCAATAATCTCTGGTATTGGTTTGGGATATATCGGAATCCTGCAATAAGGAATGCTGTTTCAGGTACCAAATCATGATTGTGCCCTAAAATCACTTTCTTTACTACCCAATTCCCACTCAAATCAGAATCTCCCAATTTAACACATGCCTTACAACCTGTCCCTATATAACCCTTATTCCTCTGTGGGACAGGTCCATCCTCAAGACGTATTGGCTCTTTGCATTTGCCACAGGCAAATGTTACATGGTTGACGAAGGCAGTACCCCTCTTCTTATGGTTTGACCTTTTGACAACAGCAAATCCAATTTTCTTCGCATATAGCTCATAATATTGGCGTGCTTCATCAATCGAATCAAATACATCACCAACAGCTGGTGGCAATAATTCATGATCTTCATCTTCCATATCATCTAATTCATCTTCTACAACTCCTTCAACTTCTTCTACATATCTTTCACCTTGAACCTCAACTTCTTCATCCAACTCATTGTTGACAGATTCCATGTTGAGATTCAAGTCAAAATCTCTGATGCCAACAACATCAACCTCCACTCTTGCATTTCCATTTACATTAGATTTTTCACCTTGAAAATTGTCTGTTTCAGGTTGTGAAACATCCAATATGGTGTTCAGATCCCAGTCAAACTCTCTAATGCCCACATCATCACTTATTGCATCATTTTCACGATGCAAATCTTCATAGAAACGATACAGATTCACCTCATCCACTGCATCACCATTATATTGTATGCATAATTCATCTCCAAAAAACTCATTGAGATCAATATCCATCATTATATTCAACAATAAAATGCAAAGTATTGACATCAGCGTATACAAGTATTAATAACTGTAAAATCAAACTGTATATGGCTACATGTAAAGTATTAATACTAAACATGAGAAGTATTGACATCAAGGTATCCAAGTATTAATAACTATAATAGCAAAATGTATATGGCTAATATGTCAAGTATTAATACTAAACATGAGAAGTATTGACGACAAGGTATCCAAGTATTAATAACTGTAATAGCAAAATGTATATGACTACACTCTCAAGTATTTATATTCATAATGAGAAGTATTGACATCTTGGTCATCAAGTATTAATACCTGTAATAGCAAAATGTAGATTCTACTCTATATGTTATAAGGCCTGCCAACTGAAGTATTTATAGAGATGTAATGAAGTATTAACATCTATAAACACAATATTATAAGTTTACACATAACAAACATATTTATTCCCATACTTATTATACACATAAAGAACTCATAACAAGAAATATCAACCGATTTCTATCAAGAGATTTCTTAATAAAATGATGAAATTAACACAAAATAGACAATTAGATCATCTTCGCAAATCAAATTGTCAAAAACATCTGAAAATTCAAAATCCAGATTGTGTATATGAAATAGAAACGAAATCACCGAAATCGCCAGAACAAAAACAAAATCACCGAAATTAACCTAGCTGATCACCTTTGAAAACAATATTAACCTAGCTGATCACCTTTGAAAAATCACCGAAATCGCTTCCAGTTTCGAAAGCCAGACGATCGCCTCCAAATCGCCTACAAATCGACTCCAAATCGCCTCCAAATCGCCTACAAATCGACTCCAAATCGCCTTGAAATCGCCTCGAAATCGACCTAAAATCGCCTCAAAATCGCCGAAGCTTCAAAAAAGGAATAAACGGAGAGAAAGGAAAGTTTGAAATTCAAACTGGAAGTTAATCGGTAGTTGCGGGACCGCTTACGGTTATGGAAGTTATTCGGGACGGAGTAAGTGCGGGTACGATGCGGGTACGATACTGTGGGTACTAAAATAATTATTCTATTTATTTTAAGGATTAATATCATATATACTTTTTAATTTCATTATCTTATTATAAATTTATTTCTAATTAAAATTGCATGCAAATGAGACAAAATAATTAGTTTAAGCCATAACTTAAATCACAAATCCAACTATATATAAATAGCCTTAAGTCATAACTTAACTTTAGACTTCAACATAACATAAATAACTTAGATCAGCCTAACATGAAATAACCAACTTAAATATTTTTAACCGACCTCAATTAAACGACTAAATTTAAGATGAAATAACCAACTTAAACCTAGGTATAGGGGTGTTCATCGGTTCGGTTCAGTTGAAAGTTGAAACCGAACCGAACTAGGCAAACCAAAGTTATAATTTGGTTTAAAAAATAAAACCGAACCGAACCGAACCGATTTAGCATTGCAACCGAACTGAACCGAACCAAAGTTTTATTTCAGTTTGTTCGGTTCAAACCGAAATATATTAATTTTTTATTTAAAGCAATTGATTTATAATAAACCGAAATAAACCGAGGTATTAAGAAATAAATCGGGATATTAAGAATAAACGGGGATATTAAGAAATAAACCGAAGTATTTAAACTTTTAAAGCAATTGATTAAGAAATAAACCGGGGCGGTCCGGACCAAATTCATAATTTATAAAATTTCGGTCGGTTCGGTTATTTCGGTTTTCAAAAATTTCAAACCGAACCGAACCGAACCGAACCGAACCGAAATTATAATTCGGTTTTAAAAAGCAAACCGAACCGAACCAGTAAACCGAAAAAACCTAACTATTTGGTCCAAACTAATTTGGTTCGGTTCAAAACCGACTAAACCAGACCCAATGAACACCTCTACCTAGGTATCCATCTAAATTTAAGTCAAGACAAGAGGATCCTGGAGGAACCCAACAATGCTACAGCTTCTACTGTTTTATTGAAATTTGACCATAATCAAACTACTTTTCTATATTTGGATTTTTTTTTTTTAACGATTAAAATGAGAAGTTGTTATTATCCCAAACTTTTCAAATACCGGTCCCCAACATTTCTATTTTTTTTTTTCCTTTTTCCAATAATTTAAAAAATATTGAAAAACAAAGTTCAAATATGACGGGTATTAATTTTAAACAATTTTTATAATTTTCTTTTTTTCTGAACTTTCTAAAATCTACAATCTCAAATCTCAATCAAGCTCAATCCGTGACTTGAATTTTTCACCAACCGATGAGCAAATTATGTCATTCTCTAATTAGTTAAAAGAAAAGCCCAAGTCACACATTGTGCGTGGGCCGGAAATTTCTACCCCTTACGGATCCAGAGTGAGTTTTGAGGCAAAATTATATTTAATATTTAAGTATTAAAATTCATCCGGATCCACATGTCAGTTACTTTAAAAATAGAAACTTTTTGCACACAGGGGACAGGTAATCTGATTCCCTCTAGAAGTGTCAAAATTTTGAAGGATCTAGCCGAACTAAATTTTTGAAAAGTCAATTTGTCCGAGCTCGATTCAATTCGGCCCGACTTGATACCTTTTCTTGAGCTGAATCCAAACAATTCAAACCCGGAACTTTTCTTGATCTGAAATCGAACAATCCAAACCCGAGATGGATCTAATTTTATTCGACTCGGTCCCTAAATAGAGAACGGAGTAGGTCCGATGCTCATCGGATCTACTTTTAGGTTCAACGAGCATGATGACCGTCCGATCTAATTCAAAATTTGTGCGCACGAAAATTGAAACAGACACACACGGAGTTTAAAGCATTCTGCACGAATCTTAAAGCAAATCGACGGTGATTAAACCCATCGAACCAAAGTAGATCCGATGTCCATCGGACCTACTCTCAAGTGCCTTATGTCTCAGATCTGACCCTTGCTCAAATTTGTCTTAACTTACATTTGTATTCTTCAAATCGATGCTACATATTTCACGAATTATTTCACGAGTTCTTCAAAATTAATATAAATATTCAGATAAGGAGCCGGATTTTTAAGGTATGAGGATTAAAAAGATTATAAAAATTTCATACTGTGTATTAAGATCAATTTTACTATATCTATAACATTAATTATACTATAAACTATATAAACAATTATGTAAAATTACATAAAATTTGAAATTAAATAAAATTTACAATAAGTAAATTCGCCACTGTCAATATATATATTCTGATGAAAAAATATTTCATTGGTGATGGGATATGATATCTTTGTTGCTCATCATTTCTATCTCAACGGCTATTGACCTTGCATTAGAGGCGGGGTTAGAATTAGGTGTCCTTTTTCTCCGCAATTAGGTAATCATAATCATTTTCTCCTCCTATTTGCAGTTCTGGTCTATTATTGCACCTCTCAATTTTACTTGTACCTAATAGTAGGGGTGTTCATTGGGTTCGGTTTAGTCAGTTTTGAACCGAACTAAATTAGTTTGGATCAAATAGTTCGGTTTGTTCGGTTTAATGGTTTGGTTCGGTTTGCTTTTTAAAACCAATTTATAATTTCGGTTCGGTTCGGTTTGAAAATTTTCAAAACCAAAATAACCGAACTGACCGAACTTTTATATATTATGAATTTGGTCCGGACCGTCCCGGTTATTTCTTAACACTCCGGTTTATTTCTTAACCAATTGCTTTAAATACTTCGGTTTATTTCTTAATATCCCGGTTTATTTCTTAATACCCCACTTTATTTCTTTAATATACTTCGGTTTAGTATAAATCAATTGTTTTAAATAAAAAATTAATATATTTTGGTTTGAACCGAACAAATCGAAATAAAACTTTGCTTCGGTTCGGTTCGGTTGCAATGCTAAATCGGTCGGTTCTATTTTAAAAATTGAATTATTACTTTGGCTTGCCTAGTTCGGTTCGGTTTCAACCGGACCGGACCGATGAACACCCCTACCTAATAGCTTCTCTCCTCCTATGTGTAGACGTGGGTGCGTTGGGTGCGTTTGAGTAGAACTAGAGTTACACTCTTAAGCTCGTCAAGTTTTTAGTGAACATAAATCTAAAACATTATCAAATTTGTTTCAAAAAACGAATTCAAATTATTTAAACTGATTTACTTCATGTGTATGCGTTTACATGCAAAATTAAAATTTTGAATTAATTTACTATAAAGTCAAGCGGTAAAAAAAAAATAATAAAATGAACACATTAAAATTAATTATAAACATTCTTCTTTGTGTAACTGCTTGACTTTATACTAAATTAATTTGAAATTTTATATTATTTAGACATATAAACACCCAATTTTTTTATTAATAGGAAAAAAAAAATATATCGACAATGGGGTATGTTTTCGGGAGATCTCGAAAAGTAGGAGGAACGTTATGGTTTATAACGTCCAGGGCACTGTAGATGAATGCTATAAATCATAATGTCTAGTTAATCCCAGTGCTAATAATCGCTAATTAACAAAAAAAAGAACATTGTACTTGGACATTATGGTTTGTAACGTCCATCTATAGTTTTTTTTTTTAATCTTGAATTATGTTCAAGAGGAAGAACCGAAGTAAAAAAAAAAAATATTGTAACAAGACATATAAGCCATAACATCTAGTTACAGTGCCCTGGACGTTATAAACCATAGCGTTCTTTCCTATATTTCGAAATCTCACGAAACCTTATCCCATTATTGATATTTTTTTATTTTCCTATTAATAAAAAAATCAGTATAAACACATTATTAGTGAAGTAAAAATGATTTTCAATGGTTTAAATTTGTACTTTTGAAGTCAATCAAATAGATTATAAAGTTAAGCTCATTTTATTTTTTGAAAAACATGGTAGTTAAAGAACACTCTAGTTCTACTCTAATATTTTTTATGATTCAGATAATATAAATGCAAATTTGATGAAATTTTATAATTTCCCGAAATTATTATTTAAAAGCCGACATATTTGAGTTCATAATATGGGAAGATCGATCTGTCACATAACACATAAAAAAAATATTTGAGTGGAATTGTTTTATTTGCATTTATATTGACACTTGACCTCTTACATGGAGTAAAGATTGCCCACGATGAAGTTCAGAAAAAAAAAATTGATGGATAAGCTCCCATTGATATTTGTGATAATATTGGACAACCAGCTGGTGAAATGATCTTTCGTTTGCGGCGAAAATGATTTGTCAAACCAATTACATCATGTCCACATCTCATGTTTCCACCTTTGTTTCTTTTTTATGCATGTTGTAGTATTTGACCTCAATTTTATTATCTATATGGTGGAATCTCTGCTGTGAACCGATTATCTTTCTGAATTATAGCTAGTCATTGAATTTGATATTGAATTTGATTTTAACTTGAGCCGCCGCGTCCACACGTACTAAACGCACCCAATTTTTTTCATTGTGGAGAAGGGACAAGTTTGTAATGTGATGTGATCCTAGTCATGCATGCTCTGCACTTCTCTATATTCCTAAGACTTAACACTCTCTTTTTTAAGGGCAATTTTACCATTGTTAACCAAACGATCGAATTGAATATTTTCCAAAAGTTAGAAGCCACTGAGTTTAGATGTGCTCTAACATATGGCACTATATATAATTGTTCTCACAGCAGAGGTGGATCTAAGATTTTCGTCAGGGGACAAAAAAATATCGAATCGGTGTTAAATCCATTAACCAATTAGGTACTCGATAAAAAACAATACTTTAACTTATATTTTTCAATGCTTTGACTTGTAATTTCTGATGCTCTGACTTATAATTCTAATTACCAATCAAAATTCAATAGATTTATTTCAATTTTAACCCTAAATTTAACTCGAATTACAAATTAAACGTTCCAAGGGGGGCAAAAAAAATTTCAGGAGGAGGCAAAGTCGTTCAGAACCGATAAATCTCCACTAAAACTCAAAATTCAGGAGAAAAAACTGCCTCCCTGGAACACTCTGGGTCCGCCCCAGTCTCATAGCCACATAACTGGCCACGTGACCCTATGCTGCTCTTAATCATGGCCATTCATATGTCAATCTGGCCATAACATTTGACTCCTAAACTGCTCCTAAAGCCATGTTATATATGTGGATCGACATTCCTTTGCAAAAGGAGGAACACAAATGAGATAAGTGTACTAATTTGAAGTGCAATCCATATGTACCATGCAAACATCTAATTAACCATTAGCTGCTTTTATGTATGCATCTATATTAAAATCCTCGTTTTTATATGATTGGAAGGTATACAATGAATAGGCCAAGTGGCCTTAATTCAGAAGGGTTATCACAATGAATCAGAGCCCATGACAGGTGAATAAGACAAAAGCTCTCTTACCACCAACTTTAATTTGCTGTTTTTTTCGGTTATAGTATATTAAATTCTATTGGTTTGTGTCATCAACTTGTACTTTTAGACCACGTAGTGTTAAGTTAAGAAAGCAACTTACATTTATGATTATCATACATTAGGAACTGGAGTGGATCTACAAAATTAATTCCCCCCTATGAATTTACATTTTGTCCTTTTTTTTCATTTTCTATAGGCAGGTCCTTATTGAAGCAAAACAAAGCTTCATGTATGGAGGTCAATGCTGAGGGTAATTAATAGAAAACACACAAAAAATGTGACTAATTCTGATCAGTTTGGGTCAATTTTAGGTCCAATTAAGGCTTCAAGCTCAATGCTGCTGGCTTGAAAGTAAATAGAAAAAAAAAACATTATTATCATAGTTTCATAATGTACCAGTTTTTCGATATATTTAATTAGGTGCTAAAATGTGTGATGCTCGTTTTGTTTGTCTTTCTAAAATTCTAGTTGAGTCTTTAAACATACATGGCTACATCGATCTGATATCAATTTGGGAGCTGCTAAGAAAACCTGTTATTATTGCAAAATGTAATGCAACGTGTAAAACATAAATTTCTCTTCTCACTGATTCGTCTAATATTATATTGGATAATTATATCTTCCTTCATCTAACCTTCTCTCATTTCTTCTCCCAACTAACTAACTTTATTTTAGCTATAATTATCAATTCTAACTACCTAGTGATCCCTACAAATTAATTAGCAGATTTTCTTCCTTTATTTCTTTTATCTCTCTCCCTCTCTCTCCCACCTCCGCCTCCTCCTTCCACCTCCGCCTCCGCCCGCCTCTCCCACCTCCGCCTCCCCCTCTCTGCCTCCGCCTCCATCTCCCACCTCCGCCTCCGTCACTCCATCCCAATCAAGCATGTCTCCGCCGGGTCAGATCCATCACTGTCGACCACCGGGTCAGATCCATCGTGTCTATGTTCATCTTTCTCATGCAGTAGCGAGTTATTTACAAAGAACAAACATTCATTAATGGTGAATTAGGCCAATGCGTACTAAGTACTAATAAATGAATACTTCAACGTGTATGAATGAATACTTGATATCTTACATATGAATACTTCAACGTATATGTATGAATACTTCAACGTATATGTATGAATACTTCAATGAAGTATGTTTTGTTTCTTTTAAATATTATTTTTGTCTTTTTTGTTTGTAATATTTCATTACATGATCTGTAAATTTGATAGATTATTTTTATTTCGACAGTGAAACATGCGTCAACTATTTTTTATTTTAAAAAACTAAAATTGAACTAGAAAGCAATAAAACAATGTTCAATACTATTCGGCTGCTCTTGTAAAATTAATCGATGTATAATATATGCTTGTAATATTCTTGATACATTAACTATTTACACTTACACGACAAGGTATGAATACTTGCTCGATGATGTATGAATACTTGCATGATGAGGTATGAATACTTGTGCAACGGACACTCGAAAGTATGTCATCATGGATCTCATTTGAAAGAGAAAATTGTGTAAAAGACGTTCGTGCGTGGTTTTAGATTTGCAAAATTCCTTACAGATATTCAGAAATATTAGTTAGATTGAACGGAGAAAAAAAAAACCACCTATAAAAACGTGTAAAAGATGGGTGAGTGATGCATCTAGTTTTTTTTTTTAAATACTTGATATCTTTGGTGTGAATACTTGATGTATTATATATGAATACTTACACGCTCCAGTTGTAAAATATTTCAAATATTAGGCGGTTCTCAAATAGTAAGTGGTCCCCTCAAGTAGTTAGTAGTTACTAAAGTAGTTAATGACTGGGGGAAGAAATGGGGGAATGTTACGAGTCCGGATCCCCTAAAGTAACCCAATTTTTGAGTTTTGACGTGTACGGTGCCTATTCGGTGGTAGCCCAGGGGGCCATATTATTTGTGGGGTCCAGGTTCATTAAGATTCGTGTTAGAGCACCTTGGACGGTTTGAATCAAAACTCAAAAAATTGGGGTTACTGCACTGGATCTGAATTCGAATGTTACGGGGGTTTAGCTAGGTGCTCCCTATAATATTGTAAGGTCATACACCATTAATTTATGAATAAGAGCCTATAAAGAACTAGCTTAGTGGTGCTCTTTGTGCAGCAATGGGTAATCTAAACACATAGCAATAACTTCAACAAAACCATCAAAACAGCTATTTACTGATGAGGTTCTGTTTACAGCTACGGATTGCCGCATCTGCAGGATACTTTCAACAGCTGCCAAAAAGAAATACATTCAAGAATACATCATCAAAAATCGGTATGTAGTATTGTAACTTTATCTTATTTATAGAAACAGAGAGTGAACTTCAATATCACCTTTTCCAAAAACAATTAGTTAGCAAATCATCGTGGTTGAATTATGTTCAAATTATCCTGTTAATTGCAACTTGTGAAAAAGTGAAAACCAAGAAAGGGAAATAGCAAAGTGCTCTTTAAATGAAGTAGGTTGAAGACACGGCGTCAGTATCATCCCTTAATATCAACACTGGTATCCAACAATAGAAATGACAGTAAACTCCAGAATACATGCTCTTTACTTCGGAAAGATGTAAGCAGTTAGAGTCAAAGACATACCTTGCGACAACTTGTTAAGAAATGTTGATCAATTGCCTTCTTTTCTGTTATATATGTAAAAAAATGTCGGCTTTGTTCAGAAAGTAGCACAACTTTAAGTGGTGGATGGTGGTATACAAGTTAGTTGCAGTTTAATCAGTTGATATAATACAATTACCTGTACCTTTTGATATTAGTGCATCTAATTAATAAGTTTCCTCTTCAAATTCCACTAAACCAAAACAAGCTTATTATGGCAGAAGCTTAGAATTTCATATATAGTTGGTTCTTAGTGGGATATCTCTAGTTAATAGATCCTTGGTATAATTATTATATTGAATAACTATATACTGGATTTCAGTATCATATTTTTTTTTTTTAGTTAAAGTGTCATATATGTTAATTTCACTGGAAACCAAAATGGTTTGAATTACTTTTGTATGGAAGTTTGAGTTTGATATGAGAGGTCGATGGTCGTATTAATTCATAATAAATACAGTACTAATAACTGACCACCTATCTACTCTTAGAACACTTCATGGTTATTTCACACTTAAAAATCAACACACAATTCAACGAAGTTTGTTTCAGTGAAATCAGTAGTATTATTCTCACCTATTCTTCCAATTAGAAATAACAGGGGCTCTCAGCATTAGGTAGGTTTGTAAGATCTTTAAATCAAAGAAACCATCGTTGTAATTTTCTTTAATTTTTGAGCTGGTATCATAGACATACTTGAAGAAATCATTATTTGCAGATCCTTCTTTAATCTCTGAAATTATCGGCCCACTGAACTGGGCCGAGACATTCACAGAAATCAATTTCCTATGTACTATTCTTCGTTATTCAATTTAAGATGCATGCTCTGAAATAATAAAAATCACTAATTCTTTAAGGACAGCTTTTGAATCTGTGGAGGTGTTGGCCCACAGAACTGGACCTCGTTAGAAGCTTGAATTAAAGTTTGATTAAACAAGTTAGAATGTCCAAGCTGGGGCAGACCATGCAATCTTTTTGTTTCACCTTTTTTCGTAGCTCTCCGATTGGGCTTACATTTATTCTATAATTAATACCTAGACTGGCCCAATTTGGCCCATTTACCCATAGTGGAGCTGACAAAGCATGCATTCACGATTCTCTGTCCAAAGTAATTGCCAACTTCTTAAGTTGAGTGGTCAAACAACTTATAAAAATTAATGCATAAAAAAAAATTGTAAAATACAAAAAAAAAAATCATTTTTTTACCGTTTAATTTTGTACTAAATGAATTCGAAATTTTCAAATTTTTGCATGTACGCATCACTTATGAAATATATTAGCTTCATAGTTTGATTCGTCGTTTGAAGTCATTCCTAATAGATTTTTTGAGTTGT